>SGJC01000673.1:0-13314 GCA_009887335.1 Henneguya salminicola
TTTTCAAATTATATTTTCTTTTTCCAACGTTTTCAAATAATATGAAATCTTGCTTTTACAATTTAAAATCGTGTTTCGTTGTTGATTGAGCTAAATTTTTGCCATGCAACAATAAATTAAACTTCGGTGGAAGAAATATTTCTGATGGGCTGTGTTATTAGAAGAATTCGACATCTTCTTCGCCTTGCAACAAAATTGTCTTCACCTTACCCGATAGACACGACACCAAAGTTCATGCGAATGATATTGTGCAATTTGATTAAACATTGGAAGAATCTTTTGATATTTAAGTATATTCATCACATCTATATTCCATCTTTTACCCATTTGCTTTTTTAAATTTTCAAATAATTGTCAACTAATCGTAATATGTGTTTTAGCTGTTACAAATGACGTATATAACTGCCCAATGCTTCTACAGCAATTTTTTTAATTTGGTTCCAGTGCATTTTAAAGCATTATGAAATTAAAGTCATGTTGGTTTATAATTACATGTGGATTGATATCAAAACAAATTTCCAATGTGCATTTTTTATTTTCAATATCAAAGTAATAATAACATGAAAAGAAACCCTATGATATTTCACATCTACGTGAAATTCCTTTCCCTACGTAAATATAGCTAAGAGTGTTCACTGAAAATTTTGATTTCGAACTGTGGAGCTTCGGTTAAATCTCATAACATCACGTGCAGTTTTCAAAGAATAGTGAAAATTAATATAAGTGAATTATCTTATTAAATCTCAATCTCAACAGCATTTTTTTGCAATCAATTTCATACGAATCGGTGAATTCATAAATATTTATAAAGAAGAATCACCATTTGATTTGTATTAAAGTGACAAATTCACTAGTGAAAGCCATGGTTGATAAAAAATTGCTCAATTACTTACATATGTTTTATAAACTTCTTATTAATTGATATTTTATCTTGATTAGATTTAAATTTATTCTTTTGCAGATTTACATTGAATTCTCTCAAATGGTTTTTAATAATTTCAACCATCGAGTCAGCAACGCATGATCCAACGACGTGTACTAATCCAGCATTGACGGTCTTCTTATTTTCCCAATCTTGCAAATCTATTCCAAAATATCGACTATGTCCTAAAATTGTATATTCATCGACTGCTTCCTAAATTTCTTATACTTTTCAATTTTTATTTTGACCGCACGAAATATTTTATTCTTTTAGCCCATATAATCTCCGTGATATGTGTTTAATCCCATGACTTGCATTGATCAAACGTCTTAATCAATCTTTTTTTGTACAATCTCTTAAGTATTTGTTTCTTTTTATCGCTCTGATAGATATACGGTATATAGCCATATCGGAGATGATCTCATTAAGACTCTTAAGTAAACAATTATTCTTAGTTTTTGATTTTTTTTCTGCTGTTGGATTCTATATTTCAAAGTTTGAAGTCATACTGAAATATTTGGCATGGGCAGTTCAAAAATGCTTCTTTAAAATTTGATTTCGATCCTCTAGCATACTTAGAACTTTTATTGAGGCTTCCATAAATAACTTAGGCCTTTTTGATATTTGGATATTTTTTTGTTGATGTATATTTCCAAATAGACATACCTATATTAAATGAATAATTTTTTGAACGCTGCCCGGAATCAACATTATAAAAACATACTTTATAAAACGAGTTGGCGAGGGCCAAAGCTATTTATGGTCGATATGTAAATGATCCGCGAGAGTGGGGTCTCACCGGCAAGAAACAATCGCGTTTTATAGTTATCCCTTGACCTAAGGGTGGAAAATTTATTCAATATATTAAATCAAATGAAATGAAAAAAGTGTTTGAGTGATTTTTGAAATACAAATAAGCATTAAACCCCATGATTTGTTATTATTATAATGAATTTTTATTATTTCGTATTTGATTATATTTAATTTTCAATATATTGAATAAAGGTATATTTGTAAGATTTTCATAGAATATAATTTAGTACGTTGGTTGCAATTATGTTAAACATAAGTTAATAAATTTCTCAAATATATAAAAGTTAACTATAAATTTATTACAAATTTTTATGCTCAATTATATGTTTTGAAAATTAAATTAATTATAACAAATTAATAGTAATCAAATAATGTAACTCGTGAAATTCATTATATTAATAAGCCTTGGGAAATAATATAACATTTTATTTTAATAAATAGAAAAAAGGATATCAAAAAATTATAAAACAAAACAGCAATTTGTGTTTTTGTCAATTGCTGTAAGAACCTCCAACCCGCGGCAGTAGGGACAGTGTAATGAATTAAAAAATATTTTCAACACGAATTTTAACAAATTATCTAATTTTTCTTGAAAAGTAAAAGTGTGAATTTTCAGCTAATTTGTATCGCAAATAATTTTTAATGAGAGAAACATGAATTGTGCTCGATATCTAGTGTAATTCTCAAACCCCCCAACGTAAGAATTCTAATCGCTAAAAATTTATTGAGGATAAATTCACAGATTATACAAAAAATGAAATATGGCGAAAGTAATTTCAAAAAAGGATATAAAATTATAAAATTGACTAATCGCATAAACATATATTAGAATCATACGGAATAATATTTGATAGTTAAAATGTTTATATTGATTGAAAATCATTTGGGCCCCAAAAATCTTTCTTTGAATTGTATTAATTCAAAAAGTGTAAAGGTAGAGACTAGTTTATCTGACTTTGTAAAAAAAGGTTTGTGAAGTTAACTCCTCCTCCCAATAAACGATGTCCTTAAAAGACTGCATAATCTAAAAAATCGTCCAAACAAGAATTTCATGCCGGATTTCATTGAATCGGGATTATGGATAGGGAATGGGTAATTTTTCGCACATGGTCTGAGAATCATGTACGGACACTGAGTAAAATTTTAATTATTTATAAATATTAACAAGTATATTAACTTTAATTTGATTCATCAACATAAAATGACAGGCCTTTAAAAAATAAGATAATTTTAAGGCTCTTAAATTTTTAAACTGTGGGATTACAAGAAAAGAGGAGACGTTTTCAGAAACTAAGGATACAATTCATTTAATTCAACCGCTATTAAACTACTTTATGCATAAAATAAAATTTTACAATTTTTCAAAAAGAGGGAGGTAAAATTGAGGATTATCAAAATATAGGCTCGTCGGCTAACATGTATCAACCTCTATGAAAGACGCGGATTGTAACAATTATACTAAATTTTTTATAATAAAATACATGTAATGTAATTTATTGATTTTTTACATGTACTTTACATTCAAATTTTGATGGAAACAGACCACAGTGTTTGGGAATCCACAAAAGGCAATATTTTTGCAAAATATAGAAATTATGTCAACGTAAAGTTTAGGGAAAATAAAATTGTCAATGAGTTTTGGAGTTGCAAGTTTTATCAAAATGCCAAATGTCAAGGAACAATAATGGGTTGTATTCTCAAGGTCGTAGGTACTACTGTACTAGAAAATAACCAGAAGGAAAACATGACTAATTTAGTGGAAAAGAGTGTTGTTCAGAAAACGAAGACATAGAAATGTAATTTACCAGCACTTCCTACTGTTTTTTTTTATTATCTCTAAACAATTAGATAATAATATTTGGAGAATATTTAAAAGGCGTCCAATTCCTATAAAACAATAAACCATCTTCGGTAAAAGATAATAAACTTAAATTTACCGTTTTAACTTTACCGATAATTACAATTTTCGAAATTCACAATTTTTTAATTAATTTTGTGGTGTCTTTTCCAGATTCTGCATCGAGTAGAATTATTGTGTGTTGAGACAAATAATTATAAGAAGGATCACTAAGAGTTCAATTATAGTTTTTCGATAGAATTTTCAAACGAGTTTTCCTTAAGCTTTAAACTTGTCGTTTTAAATGGGCTTCCATTATGCGAACAGAAGCAATATATTGTCAATTTGAAAATTTACGAGTATTTATAAATGAAAATGTGTTTCAAATCATTCGAGTATCAATTCAGCTCTCAACCCCTATGTAAATACTTTTTAATTTTGGATCTGCTGTAATTTTTTTTATTTCATGTAATTTCCAAATATGAGAATTTCTGGAGGCAATTTTACAAGTTTCGAGTTGTTCGAAAAATTTGAGACAAAGGTATGAAAACTGAATAGAAAAAAAAAGGATTAAATTTATAATTGTATGAGGTATTTTAGCTTTGTCCCAAATTCGAACAATTGATGGAATAGATGCATTTGAATTGACTAAAATAACGCTCTAGAACACGAAAAAATAAAATAATTAATGTTTAACATTGAACTTAATTATGTCTGAAGAACGTTAATACTTGATGTAAGACAAGCTTCGGCGTCGTCCTTTATTGATAAAATTGAAACATTATAAAGCTTCAGCAGAGGTAGAGCCTAAACTAAATCAATTTGATAGATTGCAATTTATTTTACTATGCGCTTATAATATGTTCGGAAACTTTCTTGTTTACATGCAAAAGGATAAACAAAAGCACATTATACTTTTATAATTACGCGATGCAGATGTGAAAATATCTAGAAATAATTGCCTTGAAAAAAATTTCAGGTAAAAGATACTCACGAGCTAATGTATAATTAAAATTTCCGAGCAGTTGCCTCCCTATGGCAAAAATTCATCTCCTTAAGTTGAATATTTTTAACTTATTCAATCTCTTTATTCGTTTAAAATAAATAAAAAATTAAATAGCATTAGATGTACGGTTAATAAACTGACCCCTTAAAAATTGTATGCAAAATGTATTTATGAGTATATAAATCGCACGAATGGTACAAACCCCGTATCTCGTCATTTTCTCAAAAACATTTTTTAGTATAAAAAATATCAATTAAATAAATTAAATGGTTTAAAATAGATAATTTGAGATTTTTTTAAATATAAATTGTAATTGCTGGTGTATGTTCCATTTTCATATTTTTATATGGAAGGCGCATTAAAAATCTGGTAGGATTTATAATATTTATAACGTAGTAAGAATAAATTTATGTCTCGATTATTCCATAATACAGCGTTTATTTAATTTCAAATTATATCAAAGACGTGAAATCGTAATAAGCCTAAATTAAAATTAAACATTTCCGAGGATTCTTTTAATTTAGTTTTGATCGTTTATTTTATGCTACTAGTTCTTACGATTTGTGAACATATACGAGAACTACAGCCATTTGTGGTTAGGTAGAGATATGGTCCGCAAGAGACGGGGAATTCGAGGCAAGAAACACGAATATTTCTCAACTGTTCGTTATTTTGTGCAACCCTATAATTTAATTGCCAATTCCTTTTATTTGTTGTGAAGATTATATACCAAAACAAAGTCTTATTTTATTCAAATTGGTTGTAACATTGAATATATTAATATATTTGCAAAGATAGTAACGTCTGAAATGTGATAACATATAAACATTGCAAATACACTATACCAGCTTTTAGCAGTTTTATTTATTTTTGTATCTGTGTTTATAGTCATTGAACAGCATTTAAGAAGGATGTATATATTATTAATATCTAATTTCTCAAATATTTTAGTATTATTTCTCTCATTAATTACGTCTTTGATAAATATGAAAAAAAAAGAATCATGTGGCAAACTTAATTTATATTAAATATTTCTAAACCCCTCAAAAAAAATAATTAAGAAAAATATTTATTTTACCAATTATTACAAATTCTGTCATTTGATTTACATATCTAAAGTCGCTATGCTTAAACATTTAAAGAAATTGCAATAATTAATTTTGCGCATTTTTTATAAAATGTACAATTATCAAAATAATATATTTCAACCCATGAATCTCTGATACGATTATTTATTACGCACGAATACATTTAACGAACAAAATTATATAATAATCTAAAGACAAATATTTTTCGGGTTCACTTAATACGTTGGGAGGAACAAGATAGTCTGATGTATTTCTGCAAATTAATAATACCGCAATTTAATATTCAAAAGTCATTAAAAAATCATATGGTGTAGAATGTTTTGAATTCAATTCCTGGTTAAAAGGAATTAAAATTCTTCGTTGTTTATTTATTTGTATTTAAGACATGTAAAGCATGCATTTATTGAATAATGCCACGATTTTTAAAATGTATTCTTTTTATTTATTTTTCTAAACTTTTAGAATTTACATTTGAGTTTTAATTAATGGAAAAAACTGCAGAAAAGTAAGTTTACATCAAATTTTGTTTTAAACCACACACATAAACATGGGGCATTTATTTATTTATTAATCTAACCAGCAATGATGGTTATTTTTATGCTTGTATATTTTATCTGAGTATTCTATGCCAATGTACAAAAAGTTTGATTTCTATGATCATTAAAAACCTGCTAACCACCTTGGAGAGGGGCTGCAACTCTTTCATTTTGTCATAGAAAACAGCAATATAAGCATTAATTGCAACAAAATTAGAGGTAGGGGTTGTGTTCTACAAATTTAATTTTACACTAAACCATGTTTATGTATGAAAACATATTTTCATAATTGTTAACTCACGATTTTATTTAGATAGTATCTAATATGATAATGGAATAGAATTATAATAATCTGCCTTTGAAAGAGTCTCACAGTAAAAATATTGAAGTCTTTAAAGTTTGTTTCACATATTGAGCGACAACAATTTTATGAATATTTGGCTAATCCATTAAAATTTTCTTTCTAAAGTTTTAGCATTACTCAGGAAAATAATGAGATTTCTATAGAGGATAGCACTTCAAATATAGATAAAAATATTGAGAAACCCAAGGGTATGAAGTATTGATATTTAATAAATATTATTAGCATTTCAAAAATTTATCTCATTGGAAAATATGTATTAAATCATCTCGTTTTGCAAGATGTTCTTATCAAATTTGTACACTATTTAATGTTATAAAGATAAAAACCCACCCTGCTGTTGAGTTAATATCTAATGAAGATGATAGTTTGTATGAAAAGTACGAACGCGGGAAAATTTTATTTGCTCCCAGTGATGAAGATATTAAAGACCGTGTGATATATATTATTGCAAATTCTGGATATTCATTGGCATCATATATTAACGGGCACGGATACAGAGTATTAACTATGGATGCAGCTATATATTGTTTAAAAAACGAGATTATTTTTCATCAACTTGGCCTATTTGTTCAACATCCTTTATTATTGAATTATTTTGTTTATTTTTCAAAAACAGTTCCTGAAATCTATGTCAAAAGATATACTGTTCAATTAAGTCAAATGGGTGCCACAGTGATTAGAAATCCATTTGATAAAAAAATAACACATTTTATTTGCACTAATCTTCCTGCCAGAGATTATCTTGTATATTTAGTATTAAATCTATCACAGGATGTTGTTACTAAAAAAACACTGGTTCTCCATCATAAATGGGTAGAAAGCACTTATTATAATACGATTCAAACGTACATTTAATTATTTACATTAAAGCAAACGACTTGGCTATTTTTATGATATCAGATTTGTAAAATATTTACCATTAAACGCAGATAAATGATTTTCTAATAAAACCTTTTTTGAATCTCAATATTTGTTTTCTAGGATTTGATAGAAGTACTCAAAATAAAATGGAATATATAGCGGTCGTAAATGGTATTTTAGAAATAAATATATTAGGTGCTAAAATTCTAAGTTCTAATTCAATAAAAACTACCCATTATATAATAAATTCAAATAAAAATGTCAAATTTAGTATTCCATTAAAAATAATAAATTTTTTCTGTGACGAAAATGTAATATATAATATTTTCCTCCAAGTGGTTCTGGTCCTGTGTGCATAACATAGTTCGTCTAAACGAAAATGAGTTTAATTTATACCCTGTAAATATTTCAAATTATATTATAAGATTATTAAGCAAAAGACAAAAATCAATAATATTTACTATAAATCCATTCGTTCAAACCATAACAAGAATATTGGGATAAAATCTCAATATAATTTGTCAAAAAATAACAGAGGTAAAACATGAAAAGTAAACAGAAAAAATTGAAGAAGAGTATGGTACTGAAATTTTGGAAGCTTTTATTAAAAATATATCATATATTCTGGCCGACGAAAAAGAATATATAAAATCGCTCAAAATACTTTTAACGGTAAATAAATTTATAAAAATCAAGGTATTTTACAAAAAACTGTATGAATCCTTGAAGCAGGATTACAATCCAATATTTGATAAAAATTTGATTGCCGCTGTTTTTAATCCATTGATTAAAATATTAAAAATTCATAAGAATTTCTATTCCAATATCAAATATTTGAGCAGTGTGAATGGAAATATTATGGATATAGGAAAAGAGATAAAATATTACGTAGGAATTTATTAGCAAAAATTAAGTGTAAAAATTTTAAAACTTGCTATTACAGTTATTTACAAAATTTGAATACTATCTTCAATCAAATACTGTTTACAAATAATATTTATTACAGATATAATGCATTTCTGGAAGTATTTTATTTATATTATTACAGACAATTTATTACAAAGATTCGAAAATTGATGCTGATTTATTGACTTTTCTAACTCGTATAATTAAACGCTTACCTGTGTTATTTATATCCATCAGTGGTAAATTTAATATATAAATTTAGAAATAACTTTTTTGACTAAGAAATGCAATAATTTTTATACAGATTTATGTGACGCTAAGCAAGAACTGCTTAACACGCTGAGGCAAAGTATATTTTAATAAAATTTAGTGAGTTGTACCAAAATTATGAAAATTTTCAAAACATAATTAAATTAATAAACTTTGAAAAAACGGTATTAAATTGTCCTGTAAGTTTTTAATTCGCTGAGATTAGGAAGCTTTGGTTCAGCCTGAGAATTATGATTTTGTATGCATAAATATCAAAGGAATGAAAAGTATCCAAGGAAAAGAGTTGTTTGAAGGGATTTTCATTTTATCTTACAAATTCATCGAAGTAGTGCATTTTTATCACTTAAATCAGGTAATAAAAATTTATTCAAAAAAACCTCATAAAGCTAAACAAAATAGAAAATATAATAAATGCTCAGAATTTGAAATGAGGCATAAATTATTCATACCCAGCTTTTTGTTTAAAGATTTTTGTTTTTATATCAATGATAGTAATTTATTTATAAGAGATAGAAATGGAAAAAATATTTTCAATTGAATATTTCAACGATGATAAAAAAATATTTTCTACAGTTGAATATTATCTTATATGCTCAAATGATAAAGAAAAACTGGATAAACTAATCAAATTACTGAATGAAGTTTTTAAAAAACAAGAAAAATACGATTTTGAGGTTTCAAGAAAATTTTATGTTTAGAATGCATATTATTTAGGCCCTGTAAAAAAAATGAGTTTAAGTGCTAAAATTATGAGGACAATAACACGGTATATATAGCTATGCAAATTGTAGTCGAAAGGACAAAAAGAAAAATATTTCCGACTATGATCCCACCTTAAATAAATTATTTAATATCTCTGCATTTTATTCCATTTCTGGAGAATAAGATTATCCTTATTTGAAATAAACTATATTTTTTTATTTTAGTTATTCTTATCAAATATAAATTGTATCTACCTTTTATTCAAAAAACTGATATTAAATTTTTAAATTTTAATTCAAATAAATAATATTCTTGTTCACAGTGTGATCATATATTTAAAGGATTAGTTATTTTCAATATTTCTTTGAAGGGCCAAAGCTAAGCATAATTGAATATTTATATTATTATATGAAATAATTAAATAAAAGCATACATATACAGGGTGGGGAATATAAGTTTTTAATTTGTATCTTTGTAGGAAAATTTAATGGGGCAAATTAATATAATAAATAATCAATTCCACCTTCTTCTCTATTTTTTATTTGCAGCTCAAATCTTCATGCTGAATAAACTTGCTAAACGCACAGCTTTCATAATTTAATTAGATTTAGGGTTATTATTTTTGAAACACGTTTTACATTAACATAAGATTTAGATTGCAAAATATTTATTTTTATTTGAGGACAAGTTTTTTGCATTCCTTTTACCCTTAGAATTAATTAGTTGTGCCCCTAAAAACAAAAATATCATTAAATTATTTGATTTTGTTTTATTCATTCAATTTTTTTAAAATAGATTTTTATTCTTTTAAATGGAGTATACCCTTCTTTACATTCAACATTGAAGGAAAACAACGTTTTTTTACCCCCTCCCCAACAGGGTTAACCCTATGAAATATGTATAGATTTTTATAGTTTTTTCTTACCTTTATATGAATATTGAAAAATATTTCAGCGTCTTGTTTACATTCTTCCTAAATAATTACAAAACGATTCCACGTTTCGGCGACTAATTAAGGAGAATTTCAAACACTCTTGATAAGTTCATTACTTTCATTAAAAATTTTTTCAACAAAAGGGCATTAGGGAAATTTGAACATCTAGTTTTTTGCTGATAATAAATTTATCGATTAAATTAATATAAAATCTATTCTTAAATGTTGCAATTTTAGAATGAATAAATTTACCAATTTTCCATCCAAATATTAACCAAGGTTGCTGAAACATAACCCGTAAAAGGCGATAAATTCTTGCTTGGTAAAATATTTATTTAGTAAATTGGTTATATTTATGTTAAATTTGTCTGACTTTTGATATTCTTTTACAAACTACTTAAAAATGATCAAATATCAAGTAAGTTTAGTAACCGTGACCTTACTTAAGTTTTGATGTACTTTGAAATACATTCTGCCGTCCCGTTATTTATTTCTCTTGCTTCTTTTTTAAAGGACGTTTTAGTGCTTTTAATTTATTATCTTTTTAATTGAATTATCATCTTATCAAACACACCTATTTTAATTCAATTCAGAGATTTATAAGCAATTTTTAATTTTATAAAACTACGCCCTTCTTAAATCTTAATTTTTAAATTATAAAAATTATTCACATTAGGGTTAATTAAATTTAACTACAAAGAGTAATTCAAAGAAAGTTTGAAAAAAAAGTGAAATAGTCAATTGTAATTAAGGCAGGGAAAATTAAGCGTAAGGTTTTTAAGATTTTTTGAAACATTTTTTATTGCTGCAAATATCAAAATATACAAACCTATGCAATTTTAAAGAAAATTGGTCAATAATATTATCTAGCTTGCATGGAATTGTCCCTGCTTTAGATTCTAAAATACTTAAAACTTCTAAAAGGTTTCTTTTTAAGTCTATTCCGTTTAATACCGTCAATTAATAATCAAATGTTATAGTATTTATATTTCGTAAGTTTTGCCAGCCTGATGTACGCTAAAATATTTTTCACTCTGAAAACTTTTTAACACATTGGATTTTATTTTTGATTCTAGGATTTCAACTAACTGCAACATGATTATTTTCGAAGATTATTTCGTTAATTTACAAATTATAAAATATGGAAAATAACTTAAGCCTATAATTTAACATTGCTCTTTTAATTTTTTAAATAATTTTTGTATGAAGTAATTCATGTTTTTCTAATATTTACGACCTTAAGCGTTTATCAATGAATTTTTCTCACAACATAAAAAACTGACACACATTTCTCGTTCGCTTAGAAATCCTTTCATATGGTATACGTTTTTTTACACGCAAAAATTTTATAAATATCCGTTTTTTTGTCGTTTTATTGAAAATTCCAACATTTTTATAAATAAATGAGTTTTTTCCCTAGTAAATAGTAGAACTGTCAGACTACAATGAAAACTGTCTAAATTAAAAATTGACCTCGACATTTTAATGAGAATGATAATCAAAAACTACATTTTACTAATTATTTGTATGGAGTTATTCGTAAATTATGCAACACTATTTGGGGAGGAAGGTTGGGGGATTAAATATTAGATTTTTGGTAAATTCCAATAATAAGATCAATCGACATAATAAAAGATGAAATATATTTACTTCAAAAATTGCATTGCAATATTCATTAAACATATTATATATAAAATTCAGTTGCGTGGTGTATATTTTTCCTAATAACATCCATTCGTTTTCCCATGAGATCTGAGCTTTTGCTAAAAGCCATAGTTGTTTCGATGCAGATAATAAATGGATTTTTTCCCGCTCATTTTCCTATTCAAATTTGAAGCTTCGTGTTGTCAAACCTTCTGTTGCTTTTTTAATTTAAATGAATTAAAATTTAACATATGAAATCCTCTTCTGTTGGCTATAAGAAAAAAAAAATGTTCTAAATTTACACTAGTAGCACTAAGAGATTTCCATTTGTTATAGGTAGAGTCAATATAATTACGGTTACTGCAAGAAGTTATAATCCCGAAAATAGAAACGGAATGACCCCAGTTGTGTAATCATAATTAAATTATCAAAACGCTACTTCCTTGACAAAAAAATGGATAGGATAAAAACATGGGTATATTAGTTATCAGCACGTCAAAGATACTGACTTTTCGACTTGAAAAGTGTCGAAAACATAAAATAAATTGTATTATTCAGTGTCTTACTTACAAGTTAGACGAATGTTGAACATTTTAAAATAGTCATCTTATGAATCTTATCTTAATGTAATACAGGACTTCCAAGACTAATTCAACATCGTCCAACACTGATTCAACAATGTAAAAAATACATATCTTTCTTGCGGGAAATTTAAAATATTTTAAAAACTTCCATATATTATAAAAATCTTTACAATATTAGACGTTATTCGACATATTCCGAATTCTATTTTAATTTTAACTTTAACTTTTATCAATGAAAAGAGGAAACACTCTAAATAAAGATACGATTGCTGGAATTATAGAAGCTTACAATAGAGGAAACAGCTGCCAAAAAATAGCGGAAGTATTTTGCCATAACAGAACAACTGTGCATAATCTTGTTATACGATATCTTCTGACAGGAAAAATTAAAAAAAACTAACCAGGAGTGGCACGCACACAAAAAAATCTAACATCCGCTCAAGAAATGGAGATAGAAGATTGGGTGGATGAAATTGCACGATTTCTTTAGACTACCTCTAACAAATGAAGGCAGGAATTCGGTGTTAGAATTTGTAAATTGACAGCAGAAAATATTTTGACGGGTTTTTGATTAACGTTAAAGCGAATTCACAAAGTTCCTAAACGTAGAAATTATTGGTTCCCGTTTGCAATACGCCATCAGATATATTAATCTTTCAAGTAGATTTTCTGAAAATGAAATTGTTTTTTTGATGAAGTTAGATTTAATGTTTCTTTGAGATGTTATATCTTGACGATCTTTAGTGAAGACATCAGCCAGCTTATCAGTTCTTGCAATACGATCGATAAATATTTCAATTTGTTGTGCTATTAGCCGATCAGGGATCATACTATATGAATCCCGTTT
>SGJC01000674.1:0-12753 GCA_009887335.1 Henneguya salminicola
AAAAAAGCCCCATTTAAAAGGAACCACATGCTGTAATGTTTGCATACTTAAGAAATTTGTTGTTCCCCCTTCGTATTTTAATTCTGAGAATAAGCTTCTTGAAATACATGTATAATTATTCTTCACACAAGGAATACTTTTGATTACCACAAAATTGAAAAATAAATACAATATATCATATCATCTGGTAGCGTTCTCAAAAATTAATGAGATTATAAATAAAATCACAAACTATAAAAAAAACTCTAAATTCAAAACATTGTATTTGTGATATAAAAAAATCAATTCAATATAACCTCGATTATCCGGACTAAATTGACATCGAGTTAGTCTGGATAATGTACAGTAATAAAAAAAATGTTATATTATTTATGTTTTCATAGATAAAAATTACATTTCAATAAAATACCGATATAACCAAAATAAAATAAATCAAGTATTGACTTTTCTTAAAAAGGATCGTTATTTTTAAGTCACTAAATAGCCGCCTGAATGAAAGGTTTTGGAGAATGTAAAGGAATAATATTTCCATGCCCAGATATATTTTTATTATATTAGCAATTCTATTTATTTGATCATAAATATATATATATATATATATATATATGTCTAAAATAGACTTAATGATTTTATTGACCCTTAAAATTTGATATCCAATTCAACAACGCTGTGGTATTTTATTCATCCAATTTATGTAAGTTGGATATTTTTATTATTATTTTAGCTATTTCATTTATTCCATTATTATCAAAAAAGCCGCCTATATTAATTGCTGGCATTTCCATTAAAATTCTCGTACGATCATTAAATAATTTAGGGTAACATTTTTTTAATTACTTTTTTCTCTCTCTCTAACATGCCATCATTAATTATACTACTGTAAGAAATTTTTTATATATTTTGATATTTTTTTAAATCCGAAATCTTTTACAATTATGTGAGATAATATATCAATTGTGAATAAAATGGAACGCGTTATTTTATCGCATCAATATTATCAAGTTTTTACTTAATATTCTAAAACTAATAATTTAAAAATCAGAATATCTACGTGTTACTAATGAAAACATTACCCGTTGAAAATTAATTTTAAACAATTCGATATATAAATTGTTTTTAAAAAAAAAATAAATAAAGGATCAGATATTTTATTATGGAAGGATGATTAAATAAATTTAGATCAAATGCGTTACATTTTTATTAATATGAAAAAATTGTCCAATTTATAAATGTTGCACATTCTTTATGTTTGTTATAAAATTTATAAGTTTAAAATTATTAAGAGTGTTTTTGTATCTTATAATAATGAAATTTAAAATACCATTAATCATAATTTAACTTTAGATGTCCATATCATTATGATATAGACTGCAGATTCTGTTCAATGACTACTTGCTTAACATATGTGTATTGTTTTTTTATGTAACTTTTAGACATTTTTTTGCCCAATATATTACATCAATATTTGGGATACAAAACACTAATAATCATCAAGCCATTTCAACAACATTGAAAAAAATTACATTTGATCTTGAAAATTTAAACTATTCTACCTAACTTAACTTAAATAATCTAATAATTCTTTTGCACAAAATCGTACGCCTTCCCATTCATGAGTTAAATTTTTACGAATTGCTTGTATAACGTTAACCTCATTTTTGATAAGCGGCACATATTTATCCTTTTGCAATTTTGTAACATGTCTTATTGACCAAATAGCCCACCATTGACTTGCATATATTTCAGAATTAAGTAATTCATTAAATGGAATAAATGATCGATACACTACAATCTCTTTTGTGTTCATTATCCCAAAATTATTGACAGTTTTACACTAAATGTCACATTTTAATCCAAAACTAAAATCGTTTCAATATCATTAGGATTATAATCGTCAATAATATCAGGAAATTTTACCCAGCATATAAGAATGTTAGCTAATATTCCACAAGCGAAAAAAGATGAGGGTAAAGTTCCCTTCTGTGCATTACGTAATAACATTCGGATTATATTTTTCTTAAGAAAAAAATGTCTTATGGTCGAAATCTCAGCGATATTATTCTATGTAAAATTTCATAAATTACTAATAATCCAAATATTTTTGTATCAATTTTTTGAACATTTTGAAAATTCTAACATTATTAAAAGTAATCGACACTTTATGTAATTGTGATAGACATTGCAATCCACCCCACTCTATAAATCTAGCACATGCAACAGGGCATTCATCTATATAAGCATATTGAGGCTACCAGTCATGTTCCATAAGCATATTATACTATGATACAATAAATTATCCTCCTAAATATTTGTTAACAATCATTAAACTCACCCTTTGTTCCTGACTCTTGCTCTGTACAATATTGATTAAAACCTTCTTTAAAAACAATAGATCAAACTTGAATATTTCTAGATTCAGCTATCTCTTTGGTATGTTTAATATGGATCTAAACACTGTTGCTAAAATTGAAATACTCTTGAAGCAAGAATTGAGCAAATAGCGACAGCCATGCGCAGACAGGGATTAGAATTATTTGGATAAATTGAATGAATGACACCAAAACACAGTTTCATACATTTTAAATATTCAAAATCCTGATAAAATGATAGAATAGTTACAGCTTTTGATATGATTGAATCCTTACACATAATTACGAGTATATTTTTAATCACCTTTAATTATTGATTAATTTTGTTATACTTGATGATTTCCTATGAAACGTTTAGCAATTTTCAACAGGCAATGAGTAAAGCGACTAGTTATCGAAACAAAAGATGAGATAACCTAATCTGAGAAATAGGAATTCGATAGCGATTTAATTTCAATATGATATTATAGAAGCAAGCCCTGAATGTGATAAAATGAATGATTATTACGTAGCTGCTAAACAAATATCTGCAGATTTCCAATAATATTCCATCACATCAATTAGTTTCTTGAATTTATAGTGTAATTTTTACATAAAAAATCATTTTATATGAAGAAATATCTTCCGAATCTTGATTAAACAACGAAATAAGAATTTGTTTAGTATAAAAACAACAATGAGTGTATAACTGTAGACATATAAGGGCTCCTTTGGTTGTATGACATTCAACAACTTCTAAATTAGATCGAATAATGAAGTAATTATTAACAGTCAACATATAATCGGTACAGCAGAGTCTTAATGAAGTAAGACAAGTATATGTTTGAGTAAATTTTAACAAAAAAGTTTCTCGTATTCCATTTATTCCTGATATATCTAAAATTTGTAATTGTGTCTCAGTTTGATTCATTAAAATATCCATAAAATTAGTTATTAAATCAGAAAGTTCATGAAGCCATACCATATCCATTGGAGATTCAATACTTCTATCAACTGATAAATCTAATTCTCTAAAATACAAAAATTGATAAAATAACTTGAGATATTTTAATATTATCAAACTATTTATATCAGGATTTGATGACTGATAGTAAGTATTAAGACATCCATGTAAATGTAACACTTGTAAATTTATAAAACGATCACTTATCAATTTAAATATTTCTATTCCGTAATCAAATTCGGCATGCCTGATGATTGATATTTGCAACATATCAGGCAAAAGTGCTCTAAGAATATATGTCAAACATTTATCTTCATCGAATCCTCTATTTTGCTGAGTGATAAATATATTTTTTAAAAAGCATAAAAAGGCCAAATATAAATATGATTAAAATCTAACATATTTCATGCATAAGTGCGACATGCGACATGTGTAAATGGATATGGACAAATTCTTAACTAATTCATGTATAAAACTAAAACAAAATATAATAAACACTTCAAAATGTGGTGGAAATATATTTAGTATTAGTTAAAACAAAAATAGAAAATTTAGACAACGAAAAAAAAACAACAGTTTTCAATAAAAATAATTATTTGACAATTTCAGACATGACAGGAATATATATCAATGACTATCAATCTAAATTCTAATGCGCCATGAAGCTATTATATCATTTAGTTGTGTTTTTAAACGATCGCAGCCTATTTTTAAATCATTTACACGCTTTTAGGTCATTTTTTGTGAAAAGTTAAACAGAGCTCTTGAATGTTTTAACACCAAGGCCACCACAAAAATAGGATAAATATTTAGAGTATCTACTTCCTACTGTAGAAGGACACTGGTTTTACAATACTACTCGGATAACGATCAACAGAAGTAAGATTAGGGGTAGTGTATTTTTGGAAGGAAAAAAAACAATAATTCAAGGTAAAAAAATTAAATTATGTTACATATTTTCGTTCCTAGCAATTAGTCGTAATATCCTTAATAATAAGTTTGAACCAAAAAATGTCGCAGCTAAACAATTCTGAATATACCCTGATATCGAATGAATGAATTATTGACGAATCCTCAATTGTTCACTTAAAAGAGATGATAACAATTTGTTCGTATTAAATCGACCAAAATTTATTAATTCAAGATCTGAGATATGGTGTTTAATAAATACAAATTTTTACTTTAGCTGGAACAAATGGTAGACTTGACAAGGTAGTAGGTAGTGATCAGAAGTAATTCGTTCTGCAATTAATTTTATTTAAAAGTCAAGTAAATGATCAATTATCTGTCTAGGTCTAAATGTACATCTGAAAAAGTCACCATTGGATGAGAAAATGGGATTTCGAAAATCACCCCCATTCGTTAAAATGAAACACGCGCACTAACTTAAAAGATACAGAAATGTATTTTTGATGAATGAAACGTTTATATGGTTGAATACTAACTAACTGTAATAAAATGAAATAAATATTCGTACGCTGAGAAATTTTATCGTAATATGATTGAAAAATAAAATATGGACACACATTCCCTGGTATTGTTGTTTATTTAACATATATAACCACTAAACATATCCTAAGTGTATGATTCTACCATATCAACATTTTTTCAAATTATTATAAGAATAAAAGTGAGCAATGTTGAGTATAATAGGCGAAAGTTTATTGAACAGCGTATCTCCAGTCCTCAGAAATAATATCTAGAAATTTCGATGAAAAAATTGTGCTGTATATTTATTCTATTCTACATTGCGATAGTCGGGTTAGAATTTCTGTCTGTATTTAGAAGAAAAACAAAATTGTTTGATCGATATAAAGTCTATCCAAACAAATGAGAAAAAGAGTTCCTTGTAATGCGTTTGTAAATATGTTGGCATAACATATCATTAAAAAAACATAAATATTGATAGGATGTGTACTTAAAAGCGATAAGATTTTTGAAGGTTGTGATGCCAAGTTTTCAAACATTATTCTATTAAAAAAATAAAGAGAACTAATTTTATAAGGATGTAAGCAAATATTGGTTGAATAAATAAAATTAGTTAAATGTAGAGAAAAAATAATAAAGACTAGATTCACTTTCGACCACTAATTATAACTGCCAGCCTTTATAAAAAAATAGTGAGATGGGATATAGTAATGAGAAATAGAAAATAAAACCCTAAAATATAAGTTTGCCTTTCCACAATTTTTTTTTATTTTGTTAGTAATTGGCGATTACATTCGATATAAAGTTGAAGGGAGGGATAAACAAAGATTATTTATAAGCTTAAGCTTTTATGATAAAAAAAATAGAGGAGGAAAATTCTGAAAATATATAATTATTAGTAAAGGACATTTTAATTTAATGCAAATTTTCTTTTCTTAATTTAGGCCTTTTTTAACAAATTTATATAATATCTATATTTGAGAAAAAGTACCGTTGGTTAAGTGTGAGTCCCAATTAGAGTAAGTTGATGAATAAGTTAGGATGCTGTGCTCGTCTGTGTTGTAGCCAAAATACAACGGTTAAATTTTATAAAAGGTTATTTCTCCGTTTTGTGGCTCTAAGTATCGTTTTCTTTAAAAATTTTGAAGTTAAGCGGCAAAATACAGTGTCATTAAGACAAAAGGAAACGCAAAATGTGTATTTAATAGATTATGCACTTTTTTTACATTTAAGAAACAATATTCTAACGCAATTTACTCCATTAAAGATTTTATACATTTTTCAAAGAGTTTAATTAATTTGTATCGAAACAGTTAAAAATATCAAAAATTCATCGAATGAGATTAAAACAGAAATAATATATTTTAAATTTAAATGGAGAATGTTTTGCCTTGATGATAATTTTTAAATCTCTGTTTTGTAAATTAAATGAATGAAAATTTAATTATTGTTTGATTACACTTAATAGCCAAAGCAAAAGTCTTAAAAGTATAACGATGTCAAAAGGGAGATAAATAAATAATTTTATGAATAAGACTAAATGTTATTGCAGAAATCTAAAATTATAAATAGAATATTCAAATTGCACAAAAGAAAATAGTTGGGTGTCTCTATATTCTGCAATAAAAAATTAAATCATATTTAAATTGCTATTTCCAATTTCAAGGATTTTTTTGGCATAACAGCTTATTTTGCTTAAATATTATATCCAGGGTAATAAATATTCTAATTAGAGGTATAAATTAAATTAGATTGAAAAAATATTAAACTTTTTTTAATTTCAATGTTATAAAAATATTGTAGATGTAGATACAAATTTATGTGTTTATATACTTAATCATTATTAAAAATAGGGAATAAAACATGTAAAACTGTTAAGTCTGAGTTTTGTTATCTCAATATAAAAGATTAGACAAAAGATTTCGAAAAAGCACGTGATGTATTGTTAAAAAGAAACAAAAGAATGCATTTTGATAGTTTTAATGTTATAAAAATAATATTTGAAATTATTAAACAATATTTTGAAAAGCTTACACTTGTTTCTCGGACATAATTTAATAAAGGACTAGTGTCTTTTTCTTGAAATATTATTGTTCGTAATTTTATGTTATTGTATATGATTTTTTTAACGAACATAAATGTATGAGAAAAAATGTCAATATTTTCTTGATCAACTTTCCATCTAATTATTAAAGAATTTAAATTATTTATTTGAGAGATAGCAGAATTTAAATCCATCAAATGAACAGGATAATCGGATCCAGCCAAAATTCCTTTTAGTTCTAAACAAAGTTGATCAATATGTGAATAATCCATTATACTGGCAACCATATTAAAATTTTCAAAAAACGAATGGTCAAAATATATTGTAAATTCTGTTATAATTTTATTCGAGTGCATGAAATTTTGATACCAAAGCTTGTATTTTGATTGACCCATAATACGATTAAAAAAATTATTACATAAAATAGGCGGGTATTCTACTTTTTCTGCGATAAATTTGGTTAAATCTATATTCTTTTTATTGCATATTTCAGTAAAACATATTTCATATAAATTTTTATCCATTATTATTACTTTACCGATGATTACCGACGACATTTCATGGATGAATCTGAATTAGTAAGGTAAATCAGTAAAAGTTTACACAAAGATTAGCAAGAGAATCAATAATCAACGAAGCAACAGAAAAGAAAAAACTTGCAGATGTTGATGGAGTAGGTGTGTGGGTACCAGATGATCTGCGTATATCTAGACCATTACCCGAGTCTAAACTTCCTAAACTGAAACCCAATATGCGATTTATGAATAAAATGATAGAATCATGTAAATTCACAAATTCTAGAATAAACGAAAAAACTCAAAAAAAACGAAGCTAACTTTAGTTAATATTTGTAGTTGTAACGATATAGTACATTAATATTGCCTTTTACCCCTCTTAGATGAGATATTTTTGGTTTTTGATTTTACGGCAACACCAGTTTGTATCGATTTTGTTTCTATTTTGTTAAAAAAATATATCTACCAATTGAGTTGCCAACGCTCATATTTAATATGAAACGTTTAACTTCCTGTTGTTCGTCTTTTCTTGTATGATATTTATTGATAACATTTAGTGCAAGAGAATCACTTTTAGGAATATGAACATCTTTGAGACATTTTTTATTGTTTTTTTTAGTTAATAATAAAATTTTCAATTCTTTTTGAGTTTTATCATCGATTTCATGCTCTAACCCATCTTGAAAATTGGAATATTTATCTTTTAAATGTGATGGTAATGTTAAATCAATAGTTTCTTGCTTGTTCATCCCCATACCTTTTTCATTTATTGATTCTAATAAAGTTTTTTCGTATTCTCTTTCAAATTCAAGCTCATCATCAATTGATTTATGTTCCGGTTGTGGGGATGAATCATTGCTAAATGTCTGTGTTTGATGGTCATCTGAATCTTCAAGATAATTAGTAAATATAGAGCTGATGTTAATTCCACTTAGAGTATATTTTTCGACTAAATTATTGACTTGGCTCATGCAATAACGATTTAATAAACGATTAAAAACTTCATTCACTTTTTCTGGAGAGTCGTAGTATTTTTTTCTTATTTTAAGAAGATCGAATAATTCTTGAACTATAAAATCGACATTTGAAGGAAATTTATTATTTAATTTAGTATAATAATGGGATAATTTTTTTCGCCAAATAAATGCTTGAAAAACAACAAAAAAACCGTCAAATTTCTTGAAATTAGTGTCAGAGATAAGAAATTGAGCTGATGATTTAAGAAGTTCACACACTAATAAAATTCTAATACAACTATTTGGTGGATCTAGAGATGAATTCCCTTTGAGACTTTGCCCAAATGTAATCATGTTAAAACAAACTTTATATAACATATCTGCTTCGATTAGTTGAAAGTTATATAATTCTCCAAAGTATCTGATTGTCGTTAATCTTCGTTGCTGATGGCGGGGAATATTTGATTCCATTCCTAAACGAATTTCTTCTAAAATTCCATCCACGACAAACATTGGTATGTTAGGATCGATTTGTTTTAAACAAAAAACAAAACTTGCAAGACATGAAATATGGGAATATTTAAGTTTCCAAGGACGTGTTAGACATTTAATAACAAAATCATAGCATTGTTTATCATCAAGGGGAAGCTTTTTAAATACATTTAAAGTTTCCTTAATTGAGCTACGATTAAGAGCTTCAAAAAGTAGATATTTAATAAATTGATGTAAAATTGGAATATTTTTAATTTTTTTCTAAAAATAAAATATTAAATAAAACTTCATCATTTGGTTGATAATTGCAATAAAATACAGCGTTTTGTAGCATGATTTTATGGCGCTCATCTGTTACATGGTATGATTTACGTCCAATTCCCTCCATTAATGTTTTCATATAAGGATTAGATTCTGATGAATTGTAAAGAAAACCCCCACATGTTTCTAATAAATGGCATAACATATCAATAGTGTGATTTTGAAAATTTTGCATCAAAGCCTTAAATATGAAAAAATATTAATAAACTTTCAAAAATTGAATACCTTCTGCTTTTGAATAAATTTTGAACTTAACAAATTCCCCAATAAACCGACAAGTTTTAATTTTCGACTCCAAATTAAATTGAAAATGTTTTCTAATATGATAATAAAATTCTTTTCGGAGCAGGATCGAGAGTTCAATGGATATTTCTGGGATGTATGGAGAAAGAGTGGCAAGAAAACGACCGTAAAAGGGCAACAAATCACAACTAATATAAATAAAAAAATATCTTCACCGATTTCGCTGAACTCCAAAAATAGCTTCAATCAATGTTTTTTTGTTATTTTTTGTATTTAAAAATCGCAAAAATTCCTCAACACATTGATCAATCAAATCTCTATTGGTACAGTTTTGAAGCTTTGTAATAAATGCATTCATAATGGCATTTTTTTGTTTAGGTAATTTTTCATATTCATCTAAATCAAAGTCCTCATCTTCGTCAAATTCTTCGTTTTTCGACGTAGTTTTGGAAAAAGTTCGATGAGAATCCCGAATAGAACGTTTTATATTTTCTAAATCTTTCAAAGATACCTAAAATTATTTAATATTATCAGACAGGTGAAATAATCATAGAAAAATCTCGTAAATTTTCGTAAAATTGTCGGTTCTCTTCGTCTTCCCATATATTATCCGTTTTAACAGACTCCTCTTCTTGGATAATCTCCGTTATTTTAGGCACATCCCCGACTTTCTCTTCTTCTACACAGATAGTAAATGTATGGTTTAAAGATTCCTAAAATAAAATGATTGAAAATACAGATAATATTTTGACAGACGATAATATTTTTTCATATAATTCATGTAATTTTTGGTAATTCTCCCTTTGATCCGGAGTTAACTCCCCGTGAAGTCCTATGTAAATTTTATGTGCTTTTTCCATAGTTTTTAAATTTCTGGCGCATTTAATACAAAAAACCGCCAAATTTTTATAATAAAGTTCGGCTGACTGTAAAAGACTTATTTTTGTGACAGCACAGATAATCTAGAAATTAGAAAGCCATATTTAAACAAAATTCTGCTTGTAATCCATGTTATTTTCAGTAAAAAAATTACTAAAATTTAAATTTCAACAAAATAACATTTGGTTATCGCTGTGAATATCAAAATCGTCTCCATATAATTTGATAAAATATGAAAATTCGGCAGAGTAGACAAATTTCTAGATTAATTAAATTTATATACATTTTCTTCATCATTTTGCAATAAATTTTTCCAGAATTTAACAACGTAAACGATTTCGATGTCGGTATCAGTCGTTAACCCATAAAAAATGGAATCGCAATAAAGTTTTATGAACAATTTTAAATTGCGACGATCAAGTTCTTTTTCCTTTCAATTCAAAATATGGAAAAATAACTGTTTCTTCGTATGAAAATGCAAATAATTTTTTACGAAGAGCCTCAAAATACTGAAGAGAAAACTTTTTATATCGACGATGTATTTTTGATATGAATTTTATTAAAAGTCCGATATTAGATATCTTTAATTAGATTTGATATTTTACTTTAAATTTTAATTCCAAAATAGCTGAAACCTTAAATTAATATTTTAAATTGTACAATTTCAGAAATATACCGATTAAGATTGAGTAATTTCACTTCCTTCATTAACAAATCGAAATTTATTTCCGAAAAGAATTTCTATTTTATGAAAAATTATAAACTATTTTTTTAATAAATGATGTTATTTTCTTCAAAGACGAGTCTAAATTTTTATATTCCTCCGAATATGTGCCTGAATTTAATCACAACAAAAAATACAATTTATATTTTTTTCAAATATTTTTCGTTTTTCTCCCCATTTGTTGAGAGTGTCTGAAATTATTTTTTGCTATTTAAATTAAGAACAAAAATATTATACCCCACTATCTTTTATAAGTTCTGCCATGATAAACAAGAAATATACATGAAATCCTCAAATAATTCTCGTACGTTTTCGTTGGTTTTAAAGGAACATGGAGTTTTTATTTACATTTAACTCCCAATTATAAATTATATTTCCCATCTTCTAGCAGCTTAAAGATTTATAGTAAATAAATATAAAAATATTATTCAATTGTATTCTTTTAATAAATTTCATCATTTAGTAAACGGCTTCTGCACGCAATATTATATTAAGGCTTTTGTAAACAACGTGATGACTTTTAGTAAATTATAATCTATTTTTATCATAAAATTTTTAAATTAATATGTGTTCTTAATAAATTTATTTTAAATATTTTCTTGGAGTAAACATCTTGGAATGAAGATCTCGTTATGTTATACATAGTTTGAAGGATGCTCACAAGTTAGTTTTGTAAATGTTTTTATATTTTAAAGGATAAATCATTTGTCCTGTTTATGATTCCATCTCGTCGAATTTCGGACTTTATCTGGGCGAACACTTCTGGTTGAATTGTATTTTCATATACCCTTCTTAGTAGCCTTTCGTTTCCCTTTTTATATCTGGTAAATTTCTCATTAGAAATTTCAGCCTTGTTAGCTTCCAAAAATTGCCATTGTTTTTTTCATTAGCACCGCATTGTTGAATGGTGAATTTACAAATCAAGCTGTTATGTTATGTTTTTTGGGTAATAAGTGTTGTAATAGTCAATCAAGGCACATATACGGTTTCTGATATAATCCGTTAATTTTTACGTTCGATCGTCTCTCTTTTTTTGAATTGTTAACACGTCATTTTAATTACAATTTTCTACAATTTGTCAATCTGAAGAAAGAAATACGATAAACATTTTTCTGACATCAATTTTTTTCTTGCCTTTATTCCAGACAAATTTTACAATCAATCGGCCGAGCCCGTTATTAATTTATGCTCTAATGTCCTTCGAAGTTTAATTTGTTCGAATCAAGATAAAGGCTGAAGGATAAAATAGGACCTTCCTCCATGTTTGTTGAGCGTGCGCACAACGTGTTGGTATTTTCTTTCTTATAATGTCTATTTCGTACAATATAATCCTATTCTCATCTATTTTTAAAAAATTTGGCTTATTCTTGGCATGCTGGAAACATAAGATGGTTGCGCGTGTGCACTAACGAATGCAGGGGTGGGGGGTTCTATTCTACCTTTGATCCTAAATAAATATAAAAAAATTTATTATAATCACAAAATCGCCATATTGATGGGAAACACATATAGATATTAGAAGTTAGGATTGTTTTGCGATCAAGTAATATGTAATAATGGTTCAACGAGTCAAAACATGACACAAATAATTTAATTTCAAATTGTATATTTTTGTTTAAATCAATTAACATCATATTTTTGATGGCCACGCAACGTTATGGTTGCCAAAACAGAGTTACATGACAGATGGGCGTATCGAGGCGCACTCATGTCAACTACAGAAATGAAATTTTTATAATAACTGAATAACTGTTCCACACAAAGATAAGATTGTGAGAAATATTTTTACTACTTATTTTGTTGACAATATTTATTTTTCAATTATTTTCCAGTACTATT
>SGJC01000675.1:0-12322 GCA_009887335.1 Henneguya salminicola
TTAATGTCAAAGTGATTTTCGTATCAGTTAATACGATCTTGTTGATTCAGCCACTTGATTAAGGGCTGTTAGATGCTTCAACGCCTTATGATCGGAAAGTATTTTTATATGTTTTGCGCTATTATTAAGGATTGTGTTGATGTCGGAGTAAAGGAATGAGGGTAATAGTTCCAAATTGTATCTGAAATTGTATTCACCAATGGAGAAATTAGCAAATGGAAACCTAAACAGGTTACGGCATACTGGAATAATTTTTTCAGTTATGCCGCTTTTAATTCTTAAAATGCCCAGATATGTTACCTCACAGATGAAAACTACAAATAAGGCAGGAAGGGATTTTATTTCATGACAAAAGAAACACTAATTTATTAAATACACTTATTTGAATAGATTCTCACAATCGATGAATGAGAAATTATTGTAAATTTTTAACAGAAAAGGATGGAATCTACAAGATTTCAATCATGTTTCTAAAGGCTAAAATATAAAAACACATAAAGAAATTATCATCAAATAATAACGATAAAAATAATAATTACAACAGGGTTGGAAACGTTTTATAATATGTTTACAGAATTGAAAAGATATAAAAAGTTGATAAAACTTACATTTTCTAGGCCTGATTTAGTGTAAAATCCTCGTCGTCATTTCCACATAAATATTAATCCAACGCATATTACTGAGTTTTTAACTTCATTTAATAATTTTTACAAAATAATTAATAATTCCTAAGATATGCATCTGAAATAAAAAATAACCAAATATTGCAATAAATTATTGAAATAATATTATAAATAACCTCTGTTAGCAAAAATATATAATTTAATATCAAAATATTTTAAATTAAAATGCAACTTGTATTGCCGCATTAACAGAGAATTCTTTGATGGGATTTATATGACATAATATTGTCCTATGTAATACAATTATGTCAAACTACAGGGGGGGTTTGTTCGTTTTTTTATTGGCGTATTTCCACTGCCTTAAAAATTTTGTAGTTGGTGTTTTGTGTGGCAAATATGGCGCAGGAAAGAGTAAGGAATGACGCCTTCCTTCAATTAACTACCCAATGACATAGGTTTTTTTGCATTAACAAATCAATAATTATTATTAAATAATTGGTCAAATTTTTTTAATTTATAACCAATTAAATTCACACGATAAACGGCTCTCAATTATATTATCTATTAACAGTTTCATAAAATTAATTTATTGTTTGATATTGTTTTTGAAATATGCTATTTTTTAGAGCGCATAGATTGCATGACTTTCTTGACAGAGTTAGTATCTGAATACAGCCATAATATGATTGAATAATATAACTGAAAAAGAATTCGTTGAAAAAAAAGAAACTGATTTTTTTTGAGAATAACACAAATTTACATTTTGAAAGCCTTTTGCAATTACTAACGACGAACTGCACACCCACACTCAGCCGAAATCCTTCAAAGGCAAAATTAATAGAGGAAATGACAAATTGTTTTTTTGTTTGAAATCGTAACATGTCTTTTTTCTTTATTAGACAAACTTTCTGTCAATTTAAGCACTATCTTTTGCAATTTTTCAAAATAAAAATAATTTAACACCTTTAACGGATAAATATATTTTACTAACTGGGGCACTATAGAATGCAGACTTTTATATTTTAAATTTAATGAAGAATTTATCGGTACTTATCTGTTAACGGAACCCCGGCCTGAAAATAATTAATGTATATATATTGTAGCCCGCCAATATATAATATACATAATTGCATAGGAAAATAATACATTTCCAAAATGGTACACGATCATTATTTTAAAATAGAAATAATGAATTTACTAAGTACCGAAATAGCTGCTATCGGGTATTTACAAGAACGGGGGCTTCTTCCAGTTAGGCGAGAAATTGAGGAGAATCATCAGATGAAGCTATATTTTGGGACACGAATTTTCTGGAAGTGCAGCAAATATCGGTGCAAAAAAAGAGGGAATATACGCGTCGGAAATTGGTTCGAAAGTTCGCAAATTCCTTTTGCAAAGGCTGCTCGTTTTATTGACAGTTGAGCTTTTGAGTTGACTTCGATCAAGGGGTGCGAACGTGAATTAATGAATTAATCATCGGAAAGTCAGCCGATATTGATTGGAATAATTATATGAGAGAAGCGTGCGTCAGGGATTTGGTTGGCAAAGCTAAAAGAAAAATTGAAGGAAAAGATATGATCGTCGAGATTGATGAAAGCATTTTCACGAAACCCATGAACAATGCAGGGTGAGTCCTTTCTCAACAATAGGTGTTTGGAGGAATCTGTCGGGAGACAAAAAAAATCTTCCTTGTTCAGGTGCTAGATAGAACCGCTACTCCACTGATAGCCGCAATAAAAGACAACATCGAGGATGAATCGATAATTTACTCAGATAGCTGGAGAGGATACAAAACAAGCAAACTCGAGGCCACATATTTTCTCCATTTTAAAATAAACCCCAAGATCAAACTTTGTTGAGCCGAACACGCATGCGCCCACACGAGGCGTTGAGAGAATATTGTGGTCAGCCAAGTGGCGAAATAAAAAACATCGTGGCACCGCACGCCATTTTCTTGAGTTGTATTTGGCGAGGTTGATGTGGAGAATTATGAATGCAAAGGATGACCCTTTTTACTCCATTCGTAATGTTATAAGAACCTATTAGCCTCCACATGAACAAATAAATCCGAATATCAATTAATTTATTTTCAATGCGATTTTAGCCCAATTTATTTTCAATTAAAAAAGCTTCAGACAGGGGTTTCGTTAACAGACAAGTACCAATTTAACTTGTAGTAAAATCTCACCAAAAATCGCTACGCGGAAAATACCTATATTCAATCATCCTCAGCCACACAAGGTTTTAACAGGATGAAAATAAATTTTCAACTGTCAAATCAAAGACCCGAAAAATGAATGAAGATGTTTCTGAACACGAGATGCTCAAGTCTAAGTTAATTTCTTCTTACATAAATCAAAATGTTAAGATTTTTTAACAATTATATTTTTATTCATTATGTACTAAATAATTGCTATGAAAAAAATTTTTATTTTCTTTGCAACTTAAAATTGTTCTATAATAATTTTAAATGAATAAATTATAAAAGAACATTTTTTTTTCGATTCGCCCTCCTTTAATTTTTCATTTTTATGAAAAAATGCGCAGGCTCAATGTGGTTATATATTAGGCGCAGTCTCGGGAAAAGTTGAAATCAAATAAATATGTAAAGGGATGCCCAATATATTCATGAGGTAAAAAATTAGATTCGAGCAGAAATTAAAAAATGACTTATAAAATTAACTGAAATGATATAAAAGGATAGATTTTACACTTCTGTTAAGTATCTTATCTGTGTCAAATATACATCAAGGAGTATTTAAAAAACCTCAATATTACAACAATAAAGCGTTTAAAAAGATGACCAAAAACTTAGTGAAGATTTAAGCATAATTAATTCATACAAAAAATATACAGGACCATTTTAGTTCTTGAGTGTTTTTAAATTTTTAAAACAGCGTAAAGCTTAGGAAATATTAGGATTTCAATTTTTTATATGCTGACCCATCGTTTTTTTATGATGTTAATTGCACAACATAAAATATTTAGTATAAAAAATGATTTATTTCGATAAAAATAATATTAAAAACCCAAAAATGATTCTAATCTCAAGACAAGATGATTATTTCCTTTTCTTTTTACACTCATCAGTCCTATAACTAATACGCTATTTCCTAATATTTCAGTGCATGCGCGTTATTAAGCAACAATACTTATCGTATTTATATAATTCGTCCTGTTCTATAAATTTTACACTCGTCAAAGATAAATTTAGATTTTTTTTGCTCAAAAATACATATTTTTCAAAATCGAAACCTGGGAAGAGATAAATTGTTTGTCAGTGACTAAATGCTTAAACACCGGCATTTTCAAGACTAAATATTAATTGCACCGTTTTTACGAATAAAATTCGTTGAAATTCTCGAATTTAACGAAAAAAAATAAACTTTAGTAACAATCATACAATAAAAATAGCTCTTTAAATCGTATGCTGTATCAACGTTTGAAAAAGATCGAAAAACTGAAGCAATAAAAACCCAACCCTAATGTCAAGAATGTTCATTACTAAAAAATAGATATTCAAAATTAATTTAAATAATTTCTAACCTTCCCATTTTTTTATCATAAACTTGCATAAATTAAATTTGGATGAAAAATTTTTATATATTTTTCCATCAGACTCTTTTCGTTAATTTAATACATCGATCGGGTGAGTTAACTTAACAGTAATTTTAAAACGAATTCGTGAAATCTATTATTAATTAAATATTTAATTAAAATTTAATACTCTTAAAATCAAAGCTTTGCGCCGATTAACGAAATAGGTTTAATCAAAATAAATGAAAATCTTTATTTTTGTTATTTCGATACTTTTTAGAAAATTAAAAACAAATTATTTAGCTTTATTAAAGATGCAAGAATTACAATTAAAAAATTACTATGTTTCAAAAGAAAAAATAATAGATACTTACTCACTGATTTTGACTAATTCAAGCGTTGAATTAAATAAAAATTATGTACTAATAATGCCTGAAAAGTAAAGTTTTTCTAAATACATTTGAGATCTTATAGATTGTGTCAAAATTCCTTTAAAAAAACAAGAATGACAAATTGGACATTATACAATCATTTAAAGGAATTAACAATTTATGAAGGTTATTTTTGTGGTTAAATTTTACATTATAACCTAAGATCATAAAAAAACGAAAATAAAAGGGTATATTTCAAAAAATATTTTTCACGGAAAAATCTACAATTTTGATGGCTATAATTTATATTTCAAAAATATACATCAATTTCAAGATGTTAAATTTAAATGCTCTAAATGTCATACTATTATTTCTAAAGAAAATATTATTGCCGCAAATGTCACGAACTCGAATTCTATTGAATGCGGTATTAATTCCTCGTGCTACAATAAAAAGTAATTCTATGCTTTTTAATACAATAGAAACGATTTAAATTCCAGCTCAGAGGAAAAAAATCATGAGAGTTTTAAGAATGTTTATTGCGATTTATCACTTTTGGTATTTTTTGATTAATATTATTCAAAAAGCTTCATGATGATTATATCGCAAAATATAGATCATTTTCTTCTGCTTTATCTATAATTTCATCTCATATTTCTGAATTAAATAAATTAATAGCCACTCAAATGAGTAATGATATGAAAGAGCCTAGTAAATCAAAATTTATCATAATAGTTCTCATCTATAATATTAAGCAAGCAAATAGATTTGGGAAATGGCATTTTTTAGATAAATATAAATATGATCCCTATATTCTTTTAGATAAGAGTCGAGAATATTCTAGATCATTAAATACATGTACAACTGGAATCTATGTTTCTAATGACTGGAATGGAATTCTAGGATATGCATATATTGGTACAGCTGATGGCGAGGGAATTTGTAATCAAAAAGCTAATTTCGTTGTAACAAATACAGTTTTTGGCGAGAAAGTTTTTCATAAAGCTCATAAATTAACCACTTTACATGAAATCGGTCATAACCTCGGAGCTGAACATGATCTCACTCATGATTGTAATAAGACGAGATTTATTGAATGTTCTCCATCTGATCAATACATTATGTCTTATCGTTCTAATACTGGCAATACTAAAAACAATAACCTTTTCTCTCCCTTTAGTGTTGATATGATCAAAAAAATGTTAAAATTAACCAAACGAAGAAATTGTTTAAAACGTAGGAATATTTTTTATTTCAAATTATTCTCAATGTTCTAAATTTTGATAACTTTTTATGTAAAAATTAAAAATAATTTAGTTTTCTATTAATAAATAAAGAGAAGAGGTCAGGATTATGTGGCAATGGAATAATAGAATATGGGGAAGAATGTGACAGTGGAATAATTACCGAAAAATGTTGTGGAGAACCTTGTACAAAATTGGCTTGTAAACTTAAAGGTAAATGTAGGTAAATTTTTTAAAATAAATCAAGTCCAAGTCAAGGTATTTGTTGCAATAAAAATACATGTAATTATGAATCCTCTAAAAAAATATGCGCTTTTGAAACTGAGTGCTCTTTTTCTTCATATTGCACGTAAAATGGTATTCTAATCTATATCATAGTGGATTTTCTTCAATTTGTTCAAAATCCCAAAATAAAAACGATGGAATATTTTGTCAAAATAAAAGAGCTGTTTGTTATAATGGAGTAATTACTGGTAAATTTTATTTAGACTTGTTCAAAATCGCCGTGTAAAAAATTTGGTAAAAATGAATGTTTGTGTAAGGGAACACAATCTTGTAAAATATGTTGCATTGAGAAATATTCTAATTCAACAAGATGTTTACCTTTAATTAATAAAAACTCAATCATTATAAATACATATTTACCAACTAATTTTATATGTCATACAAAAATTGGGATGGGTAAGTGTGATCAGGAAGGCCACTGTAGACCAAATATAATTGTTACCCCGATTTTTTTATTCCTTAAATTTTGTATAACAACGAGTTATACCGATGCAATATTTTATATATTAAAGAATTATTTTATTCTTATTATTTTAACTATCCTTGTGTCTATCATAGAAAGTAACTATGGTTTTTTAATATTAGTATTTTGGAGATATTTCTATATTGACTTTGAATTTAAATTAGACAATCTGATAGAAAAATATTTGGACGAAAATGCTTCAGAAGAATGCCTGAAAGAAATTATCAATTAATTGTTTTATGTAGATAATTTAATATTTGCCAAAATACTCTTTTATATATTTTATAAAGGGATATCTAAGAAACAAAAATGTTTCTTGTCCCAGGAATCCTTTGGCCCCACGAATTCTACCCTTACCATACCATACGTGGTTTTTGTTCTCGTAAAAAAAAGTTTCATACTATCATATAAAGGGCATCACTACATATTACTTTGAATACACCACCCAATGCTTGACCAAACTGATACTTGCTCAACCTCGTTGATATTCCCGGGAAACCAAGTCACAAACTATGCTAAAACTGCCATTAAAAAATACACTCTTTTTATGGTCCTTTCTCAGGTATTACAACATACATACCTCTACTGTAGTCTTTCATCTCCCAATCTACCACCGTCTTATACCTGTTCCCCAACAAAGCATAACACTAACTCTCCCGATATTCGACCTATTTTTTTTTAAATTATATCTATTGGGAGATCATTGAACCAATGCTATTCGACTACCCCCAACCCAGGATATTTTGACATATTTTTGAATTCAAATAACAGATTTTTATATAAATTTAATTTCGTTACCTATTGTACAATATGGGAGCTATGCATTTGTATTTTTTTTACATTATAACCGGGTCGAGGCCTTGAGAAATGTTCATTTTTATATTCTTTTCTTGTTTCAACAAAATTTATCTGATCCTTTATCCTTTACCAAAATAGCAGGAAATAACTTAAAAGATTTTTCAATCTAGTCTAAACTCGATCAAATATTTCTTTGATAATAAGGAGAGGAAGAGGATCAACACATAAATATTAAGATTATGTTTGTTTTACATAGAGGAAATAGAGTTGTACCTTAGGAATAATGTGTAAATTATTGCATATACCCTTAAAATAAATCGACCCCTCTCTCTCCTTAAACACATAGGAGATACAGATTATAAAAGGTTAGTTAAACAATTTTATGTTTGGAAGTATAAATAAAATTTTCGCTAATATGAAAAAATATTTACAGGATTTCAGTTATTCAACCTTATGCTTTTATAAGAAATGTTTTAGTCTCTAAGTGTGAATATAATTGAAAAATATCATCAATCAAACTTTCTAAATATTGCTGATTTTCTGAAATTTAAAAAAATCTATCCACAATAACAATACTAGAATGAATAAAAATTTTAAATGTCCATTTATTTCCGACATCCGACACTACCCGATAATATGACAAAATTTTAATAAAAAAAAACAATTCGCATGAAACATCATTCAAAATAAATAAACTTCTCTATGTTTTAAAGATAATCTTTAACATTAATAAATTTAAACTGTCATAAAATTGAAATCAGGATTAATATAAAAAAAGTTTTCTAAAACATTTAATGAATGCATTCAAAATTCCATTTCATGTATACCTATAAAATTACACGTATATCACCAAGTTTTTAATAGTTACGTGATTTTGCAATTAGAGTAATAGGTTTGACTTCTGCAGCGTTTTTAATTATAGCGGCAGAACCCCAAAAACAACAAGAACCCAGGATTTTTAATCATAAATATCTTCTTGATAATAGGTAATTTTTATGTCGAACACGGACACCTTTTCAATTACATGTGATTGTTAATCCAAAAAAACAGAGCCACTTCTTAATTTTATGGATTTTCAAAGTGTAATTCGTTGTCCTCGTTTCACATTATAGAAGTATTCGAATTTTACTAAAACCTCAAAATTTCACTCAGCTAACCTATCGATACAAGATATGAAAGAATACAAAGAATCAATACTTCTTTTATCAGTTAGAGAGCCTCCATAAAATATTGTTATCCTAAAAACTTAGAACACCTTTAGAAAAATATAGAATTGTACAGTCAAAATTTTAAAAATTTCAAAAATCGATTTATCTTGGTTTTAATGCATATCAAATAATTTGGGGTAAGTGTTATTCCAAATGAAATTTCGCGAGTATTTATTTTAAAATGTCTTTGCAGGGAAACGATGCTGAACAGTATTAACTCTCCAAATCAGCTCTACAGTGCATTGTTTATCTTGTGTAAATTTTATCAGCAGAATCAGATAATATTTGATATGATATTTTATTAACAGGTTCAGACTTTTTATATTTTGTTCGAAATTTATCTTGATATAAACAAAACGATATTTTTTTAAAATAAAAATATGTTTTTCTGGAAAATTAACAAAAAATCCGAAAGCAATTAAGCAATATCTAAGCGATGTGGCATTTTTTTAAATATAGTCATACTTTCAACGATCTATTTTAATCCACGATAGTAAAAAATTTTATAAAACGATTGGAGTCGAATCTGGGGGAATGGTAACTATAGAGCCTCTAAACAAGTAATTAGAAACATTCAGACTCAGAAAAAACCGACCTTTGATCATAAGTATTATTGGAAGTTTTTTTAGAATATTTCACAAGGAAAATCGAAAGTAAAGATGTTTTTCTATTTGCAAAAATAGATTAGATTGTTTGGGATTCAACTGATTATATCCTTAAACTCATGCCTATTTTGAGGGAGGAATAACTTTATTACGAGTTAAGAATAAATCGCTTGGAGTACCCTTTAAATTTAACTTATAACACACCGATTCGAGTTTTATGCTTTATTCAGATGAAGGGAAAATAGGTTTATGATTTTCTTTTTCTGTAAATAGAAGAATTCCTTTTGAAAAATATTTTTTTATTTTAAACACATCTATTCATCGTTTAATATTATTAAAAAATATTGAAAAAAATGTAATTGAAATTATACGATTTTACATACAGTTGTCGTCTGTAATTATCGCGATTCGTTCGAAACGGCCGCCGCTTTGTTCAAAATTATCGCAACATATTTTTCTTTAATTTACTATTACAAGGATTTATAAAATAAAGAATTAACATATGATTAAAACTTTAATATTTATTTCTTTGATATTTGGGGTCCAATTTAGAATAAATTTTTGGCTTGTTAATTAATTTTAATAAAATTAACATAATTTTTGTTGACTATAAAAATTCCATTCGAAAAGTTTATCTTGTATTTTATAATTTTTTTGGTTGAAAATATTTTAAAAATAAATTTTGGATCAAAGGTAGAATAGGACCCTCCATTCATTTTTTATAAACATGCGCAAACTATCTGATGTTTCCATCACACCAAGAACTAAACCAAAATTTCTAAAAATAGATGAGAATAACGTTATAACTTAACATTTTGAGAATAGGGTTATATTTTACGAAATAGAAATAATATAAGAAAGAAAATACAAATATAATGTGCGCACGCTCGTAAAATGGATAAGTGGTTCGTTTGTATGATTCAGAAAAATTTGCTTAAAATGTTTTATGAACCATTAATTCTAATATATATTTTAAAATAAATAGAAAAAACACGCGGCGATAATTAGCGACTACAACTGTATAATAAAATTTTTTTTCAACGTTAACGATAAATGGAAGTCAATCAAAAAATTTGTCACCGTATTATTATCAAGTAAATAGCATAACATTAAGGAATTGAGGTATTATGGTTGTAAATGATGAGTACATTAATTGTTTTTTTAAAACATCTCCACCAACTCATATAAATCTTTAAAATGACAACACTCACTAAAAATCAACTTTATTAAATTTTTTATCATTGACATTTTATACACATGATTTCATAAACATAAATAAATTCTATTTTAGACTTTTTTGTAAAAAAATAAAAAAAATGAATTCAATAGGTCAAACAACGCTGGGGTATTTTAAACTGTAAATATGTTAGATAAGTATTTTTTTTTCCTCAGACTAGATGTGTAAAATCTTACTGGCCGTTTTCGAGAAGAGCTTCACGGTCCCCCATCATGTCGTTGCCAAATAGGCACAGCTACCAAGATTAACAGTAGTTTAGAACTCTCACCCTATCTTTTTCCCTCTAGAGACACCAAACTACGAGGACATTAACTCACCTATGTTCGACAGGTATTTAATAAAAAAAGCATCTTCTTCTTTTAAGAATTAGCTGATGTGTTCGACCTTCAAAAATCTTACAACATTTTAGAAAAATTGACAAAAATGATATTATAAGTGTAAACTACATTATTTTTTATACCTTGTTATTTATTGAATTTAAAAAATTTCAAATACGTTAAATTTTTATAATATAGGCTCTAAGCTAATCTGTGTCAAATATAAGCTGATTATGCAGAAAATTTATTCAAAAATAGAAGATGGTTATTGAATTAAACTCTGACTATTTTTCAGTTTATTTTTGTTTGTTTGACAAGGTATCAACCTTTATTGGGTATATAATGAAAACGATATTCTAGAGATTTGATTTATATTATATATATATTAAAGCAATTCTGTCTGTCACGCTCAATCGTACCAGAGCATGCGCAGTATATAACTAAAATGGTGGCTTCGGCTAATTTTTAATTTTGAAATGATTTAGATTGTTTTTAACAATAATATATTAAAAAATTCTTTCTGTCACACTCAAAGCCTACTATGAGGATTTTTTTAGTGCTTTTAATTGTGCAATTTCTATTTCCAAAGTTTGAACCATTAATTAAAGTCATAACAAGGCATCAATCAAGTTCCACTAAAATTAATTTTGTTTTCTCTCTGATTACTACGAGTCGATGAAGTGAAACATCCATTTAGACGAGTCATGACTACCTTCTATATCTCCGATCTTCACAAGTTCTTTTTATTCGGTGAACCCTGATCAAATCCCAAAGACTTGCAATAATTATTCTCTTGATATTATATGACGAGGAGCGAAGCGACCCAAGTAAAAAAAATCCATGAAGTGAAACTTGAATTAAGACGGGCCACGACCGCGGGCAAAAACCACCTAGTAGTTTAAATAATGATATGAAACATTCCCCGCAACGATAATTCACAACCTGCTACTTTTTTAAGCTGGATTTGCCTTATTGAAATAAATTTCAAATTAATCATTGGTATGCTATATTTTCAATTGTATAAATTATTATGGGAATGTTACATATGTAATAAAACAATGTGCTATATGTGGAACGAGGTTATATAATTTTTACAAAATTGGAAACGAAAATTCTCCAAACGTTATTTACTATCTAGTTGCTCTTGTTTAACCTTCTATTTCCATGTGATATGAAAAAAAAAATTTCATTAATCATTTTATACTGTTTTTTTTGCATGATTAGTCGAGAAAAGTCAGGGTTGTAATGAAAAGATTGTTGGCAATTTTGAATCTGTGGAAATAGCTTCTCTTGCAATATTTTTTCGAGCATGCGTGTCATGCTTTCAGGAATAGGATGAAATATACCTTTTGACTTCAACCCTATTGAAATTTAATCGAATTATATGTTGAACATCTTGCAGTGTTTTGGTTTTTTTACATTTACATCCAGCCCTTCTCACGATGTTGTTTTTAATTCCACAAGGAAGGGGATTTATATTTGTCGTATTTTAAATTAGTTTTTTTCACTGACAATATATCTGTGCAATAAATCATGAGGAAAAAATTCCATATCTTGCCCCCATTTTTTTTGACAGAATATATTACTATGGGGTAAATTGACAAAAAATATTCTGTTTTTAAAAAAAGTTGATC
>SGJC01000676.1:0-12291 GCA_009887335.1 Henneguya salminicola
GAGACACACACATAACCCGCTCAAAGCGACTCAAGAAATATAAATAAAAGAATGGGGTTTAAAATTGCACGATATCATTAAAGGATATTTTTAACAAATGTATGCAAGAATTCGGTGTTCGAATATGTATCTCTACAGCAGAAAAATTTTAAACAGAATGTTTGTATAGTATGAAATGATTCACTTAGTTCGTGCAAGTTAAAAAAAAACGCTCAAACACTATTGATTCAATTTGGCTAATCGCTTTCCGATATATCCGAATCTTAACTGAAAATTCTGAAAATGAAATTGTTGCAAATGATGAAGCTGGCTTCAATGTCTTATCAATATATTTTTTTTCGATTTTGTTTGAAACATCAGTCAGTTTGTCAGTTACTGAATACAACCTTGAAGTCTTTAAATTTTCTGTTCTATGTGCAGATTAGACAATACGTCTTTCTACATATAATTTGGTCAGTTATTGATATTTTGTACAAAAAACGGTGAGCGATTACGAAATACACGTATAAAACCTGTAAATCCAGCAATATAGATGTCTTCTTCCTCAAACTTGTAGCATTACAAACGACAATCCTAAACGCCAAATTTGAATATATATATCTTAATTACTTCACCTCATTTTTAATCCAATTGCAAATATGTTTTCTCAATGAAAGAAAAGTAAAAAAAACGAGAGAATCAAAACAATGAAGGAGATCTTATGAACTCAATTGAAAATGGGCCAAGCTTTATTTCTAGTTAAGACATCAAAAGTTATTGTGGATATATGTTAGCATATATTAATAGGTGTGTCAATCTAGAAAAATCATTTGATTAAATTTTATGATTTTATTTATTAAACATTTTTATTTTTTTCTTACAGTGTGTTTCATTGCTGTCTATAACATATTACGCATAACCATAAATTTCCGTTTTTTTTGAAAATATAGAGAATAGTCATAGTAGTATTTATTTACAATTAAAACTCTACATCATACACTTAATATTCGTATGTTCATCATTTTTGATACCTGGATTTTCATATTCTCAAGATTTATAAATATACTTCTAGTATTTTCTTTTATTGGTGATTATAAGTGCAACATAAGTTAAAATATTGATTGCCATAATCATATCACATTAATTATATATGAATTTTGACATAATTAATTTTACATAACTGATTGAGAGTTGAATCCGCCTATTTTAATTTAAACTGTGTTTTCCTCATTTAGCCGAAGCGCTATCATATATTTAACAGACATTTAATTACAAGACTATTTTTATAAATATTAATATTAGTTTTTGACGATGTTTAATTATTCTTTAGAACCCAACTTTCTAATAATAGTCTATAAACAATAAAATAAAATGGGCGTTTTACATTTTCATGGTAATATTATTCTAAAATAAGAATTAATCTTTAAAAATTAAAAATGGCTTCAATTAGAAAGATTTGTATGGAAGAAAGAAAGCATAAATTATTGTTATATTTTTTAATATCAGCAACTTTGTTGCATTCATTGAGTATCAATATTGTTAAAGATATCATCGTTCCCTGTGGTTCATCTTATATCATTCCCATACAACAAGATTCTACTTCTTGGATTTCATCTGATTGGACACTTGAAAGAAATAATGGCGACAATATTACCTTACTCGAGTATGAAAAGGCTAAGGGGGAGTGTTGCGCCATGAATTTTATATATCGCGAATGTCTATTTATACTTGATTATGGCGTGCATTATTTAAGCTTATACCAGATGTCGATAATATTGAATAATTCAAAAATTACATTTACATCCTATTCAAAGAAAAAAACGAAAGGAGAAATATTATTCAGCCAAAAATTCAGAATAATAATTACTGGTAATTATTATTATATTATTAATTAAAATTATTACAACTCGAAATATATCATAAAAAATATTTTATTTGATAAGATATTACCAACCAAGATTAGTTAAAAGTATAAATTATTTTGCCGTTATAATGCAAAAAAAAATTTTATTTTGCGGATTATCATTTTTACTTATTATTTATTAAAAAATCGATATAATGTAGTTGATATTTAAATTAAAATTTTTATTTTTGATTTGGGGTCGAAACTGGCTGCTTCTAATTAATATGGTTCAGTGTAGAAAATCTTGATGTTTTCCTAGAATATAAAAAAATTGCAACATAATGATTAAATTACTATTTTAACCACAACACGATCGAACCTAGATCGAACGCCATATATTTTTTTCAAGGCCATGAAAAATATTGAATCATTAAAAGTCAATTTTTATTCTTAATTTAAATAAAAAAATGGAAAAATTAATCAATGAAAGCATGAGTTTGTCATCGGGTGTTTATTTTTTAGTTGCAAGCCTTGCCAGATGGAATATTAATTCTTATTAGTTGGCAAAAATTTAATAAATTGATCTTTTAAATATCTTTTCAGATTTTTTTGGCATAACATGAATCAGGCCGTTCGAAGAATTATATTTTAACGTTAAAAGTAAAGAATGCCTTTTTCATCTCGATCAGAAGGTTATTAAAACAATATAAAAACATGCAATTGTAAATCAGTAAACAAAAAATGCTATTTTCACAAGTTCTAAAAGATCTTTGATATCTTTATACGCTGTTCCCTCAAAGAAGTTTAAAGCCGTGTATTTTTTTAATTAATAGTATTAGGCCAGCTTCTAATTTTTCACTTTATGAATTTTTACAATAACTTCTAGGAAAACTGTTTTAAGCGACACTCGGTAAATTTCTTGTTCCCCCTTAATAAATAGGATTGCCAATGATCCTAAGTACAAGGATTTACTGTTGACTAATGAGATCAATAAAGGTAGGCACAATAAATAAAATAATTATTTAACCTGGGAATTTAACCGGCATAAGAAAATTTAATAGAAAGTTTGAAGCAAGAAGAAATCGAAGTCGTTTAGGAATTTATTTTACTAAGAATTGACGAAGAACCGAAATCATAATCTTTTAAATTAAAATAAATACTCTTTATATTTTTTTTATATGCATTTATGGCCAGGATTATCAAAATTACTAAGACTATTTTCCATATAGTCCGCGGTGTAGTTTTAATTTTTACAAATTGATATCGATAGAACCATAAAATAAAATTACACATTTTTTATTTATTTATTAAAATAAAGTTTTTTAAAACCGTCTATCTTTTCCGGTTTCAATACATTCTCACGGGAACGAATCAACTACTCAAGGCGCTAACATATTTTTTACAATTTCTTTTATTATTTTGCATTAATTTATTTTCTTACAACCGCATTGTTAATTAAAACTCACAATTTAATCCAGTTACTCTTGGAAAACATTCACAGACAAAATTTTGAGATTTTTTCTATAAGTTAAAAGCAATCTTAAATATTAATGCTGGTAATGTAGTAAGCCACACCTAATACGCACAACAAATAAGAAAGTAATTATATTTATATATTTTTTAGGCGAATCAACGTTTTAAAATGTTAATAAGCCTATTTTGCTATTAATGAAGTTTCATTTTTATTTTATTTTGAACAACTGGAAAATAGTAAGAACTAAATACTGTTTATTTTTTTGTAAAATAGATTAAATCCGCGGTGGTCCTCGAGCTACAATATTTCATGGATCCTTTTTATGATACACCTTGATATTAAGTCATTTTAAAAACAATCATATATTTTGAACTTTTTTTAGGGGTCCTCTTCTCTCTTACAAGGTTCATGTTTTATGAAAATAGTCAAGAATTAGCAAAAATAAAATGATCATGAAAATCATTTCGTCAAGTTTCAGAATGGTTTATGTTTACAAATAAATGTGTGTTTAACAAAATAAAATATGAAACTATTTCTAAATTTTAATGGTATTAACATAGATTAAGAATATAATAAACCAACATTTTATGTGAAAATGGGATTTGCCTTAGATTTTAAATATTTTTTTTGTAATAATACTAAATGTTATAACGGGAATCTTAAAGTTTTATTTAGCATGCTTTAAATTTCTACCAACGTATATGGGTGACATGGAACTTCAAGTTGTAATGTTTTGTGATATTCTTAATTCGATTAATATTAATTCACAGTCGAAAAATAATTGGATTTAACTTATTCGATTTAACTTTTTACTGGCTATGTTTACTTGAATTCTGGCATATATAACGCAATCTATTATAAGATGAATTGCATATTACCATATCATGTTGATTATGTTTAGGTGCCTTTTTACAATATTTAGGAATTTATTTGAATCTTCCATAATGCACATTTAAATCAAATTCTTTTAAAAATTGGGATAATAAAGCCAAATTATGAGCGAAAATCTTGTGCTTGATTGCATATGATGAATGCTTGTACTCGTTTTAAATGTGGGTTAGGAAATTTTGGATTGAAACATAATATTCGCGAACAATCAGTAGAGTGCGGAAGTAGTTGGATGGTTCTGTAGGGAAACTAAAGAATGTTCTCACATTCTACTACAAAAAAAAACCAGAGCACACTTTTAACTTTGTTTCTATCGCATATATTTTCGAGTGAACCAATTATTTGCGTTTTTTTGCATATTATATAATATTTCAATTTTTACTAGATTTTAATCATCTAACGGTAAACACCCCTTGAAATTTATTGATTCTGAACCATGTAACTCTCAGAGTCTTGAATAAAAATAGGGGGTGGGGGGGGGATCTAAATCGGGTTATTCTAGAAACATAAACGAGCCACGACAAACTAAACGTATATATGGGTAAATATCTTTGGCGAAAACTTACATCAAGAAATAATATCGATAAATTTTCAATATTATTTAGATACTCTGTTAATATTGATTAAAAAATTTTATATAAATTTTGCATCGTCTCTCTTAGCCTTCGACCGATATGCAATATAAATACAAGTCTGTGCTTATATCTGCGCCAATTAAATATTTATAACTATTTAAGCATAAATTTTAATTGGCTGAGCTTAACAAATATTTGGATTGTATTTTTATATAATCAACCAAAATTGGGTGGGATAGAAACACTTGTATTACAATCAAATGCCTGATTTCTTACACGTAATATATTTAACCTAGTTTCCAAAAACTGTCCGAGCTACTTATGCTAATAGGCATTGTTTAATATTTAGATTAGGGTTAGGATTAAATAACATTTTTAACATTACCTATATTATACGATTCTTGAGTTCGTTTTTGGTAATATTTACGGTAATTGAAATTAATATTTATTCTAATGGGAATCCAATTACTACGTCTATTTTTATAATGAAACCGGTTAGGCCTATATATTCCTCACTGAGGTGCCCTACAGTCTTCTGTGTCTTTTGAACTAAGATGAACTTTTTATTAAAATAAGATATAATTCTATTTTTTTTTACTAATTTTTATAATTATTTAATCAAGATTTAATCTTTTTTTTCATTCGTATTTAAGTTCATATCTTGAAGCACCTGGGTTAGCTAAAAAGCTGGTACAATATATTTGAGCGATATTGTTGAGAATACGGAAAAAATATTTAAAAATAATTGACAATGATAAATTTTAATGCATCTTACGTAATTTTTAAATCTCTATTTCCTAACATAAGTACCACCATAGGAAGCTACTGTGAAACGTGTGATGAGTTTTAGATAAATAATTAGCAGTAGAATTTTATGTATCGACTCAGGTATAAAAAAAAATCAAAAAAGGTTATAAAAGAACCACGACAAAGTATATCGGGTTCTTCATAAAGAATGGTATGCAAAGAATATAAACAGGTTATATCTAGATATAAGAATGAATAAATTTTGGGCATTCGAAAAATTGAAATATTTAAATATGCAATGTAAAAAAAAGATATTTCTTTAAAATGCACAAATTTTTTAAACAAACAATGCATTTTGTGAATAAATTTAGGTTTCCCAATCACCACTAGAATAAGATAAATTCATAATAAAAATCTTTAAAAGGTGATTTTATCATAAATTGGTTATGAAAAACAAAAAAACGGCAGTAAAAACAAAATTTTATGCAGTTCTTTAAATATAGCAAAAACTATATCAAATATCCCTGAAGATGGTATAAGATATTAAACATATATCAAAAAAGATGTAAACGCTAAACAGAAAATCAATTTTTGAAACTTTGCATTCATAAAATTTCCGTAGATATTATTCCGTGTTTTTAACAAATAAATAATTCAGTAATTGACTGAATATAACTATTTAACATTAAAAAAAAATTAATTTGTTTTTTAATACTAAACGACCACACATACAGTATTTATATATCATAATGCCCCAACAAATATTTTGGAGTAAAAAATAAACAATATTAATGTATTGGGCAGATCTCTCACCAAACTAAGTTGGTAAATAAAATTTTTTCTAAACAGTTATTTTATGTTCAGTTTGCAAATGGAATTATTTTATTTTATAATAAGACATTAAAGTAAAAATATGTAAAAAATATTACAACCGATTAAAAAAATCGTGAAATTTGTTGTTTACTTTTCAATTTTATCTTTTTTTAATGAGGTGAAGTACAGACTATTATGTTTTAATTTTAGAAGAGCCAGTAAATGAATTGACCGAGTAAGTTCCCGTTAAATTTTAAATATTACTGCTGAGCGAGGAATGGTTATAAAAAGTCTTCAAGGCCTCTAAGAAAAGATAATGTTCTTAAATTCAAAAAAAGGCCAAAATATTTTGCTATCAAAAAATCATACACAAGATTGCATTTTAATAAGATAAATGCAAAATTGAAATGTCAGAGAAATATAAATTTAAAGGGATCCGAATTTTTGAGGTTTACTTCGTAGTTTACTAAAATTTTAGAAGATATTATAGGAAACGTATTTGAGTTTAATCCAAATATAAAAATATGCTATAAAATTTCTAAAATAAATATTTGAAATTTTATCAATAATTTATGACTGATTTTTAACAAGATTTTATAAAAGAAAAATGGTTAAATATATTCAGATCGATCGAAGTACTGCTTAAAATTTAAAAAAAGGCGAAGATTTTTAAGAGATATCCTAGATTAATTTTAAAGACAATTTTTGAAATTTAAAATAAAAATACTACTCGAAATATACAATAGAATACTAGTACGAGAAAATAAATAATATAAAACGATTAAAAATAATAAGCAATTACAGCGAGATGTTCCATATTTTTTTAACGACATATTTAAATTATTAATATATTGTTAGTCGAAATTTAAAACATGCTGGTTCAAAATATAATTTTACACTTATTATAAAAAATTCATTTAAAGCTTACATCGATAGGGAAAATATTAAAATTTTGAAGATATATCTACTAATTAAATACGAATTACAGTCTAAATCGGTGGAATCGAGGTAGCCAATTTGAATGCACGTTGACTAAGAAGTCTAATAACGTTAGTTCGACTCTCATATTATTGAGTAGAATTTTTCACACTGTTAAAGTGTGGAAAATATTATGTAGAGTGTTTGTTATGTATGACGGATAAAATAAGACATTGGACAGTCTTCAGGGCTGAAAAGTAGCAGAGAGTTTTGTAATACACGAGAATGCTTTAAAAAAAGTGCGGATATATTTAAAGGGAAGTTTATAGCATAGTTTGCTACACCGTTTTACATAAGATCAGCAAATTTTATGCAACTGTTGACCTTGTCAAATTTTGGGTGGTGTGCCCAAAGAAATATTTTGTGATGTTCTAAATATAAGATAGTAGGGGATATCTTCTACGCGAATTAAACTTTTACAGGGTAATATCAAGGTGCGAAAATGAAAGACGAAGACTCCCGGAAAAAGAAGCATTCCTTTTTTTTTATATCCTTAAGAGTCTTAATCGAAATAATGGGCTACTATCCAGAACGAAAGGAATAACACAGTTTTTATAAAAAAATCAGAAAGATTTTTTTTAAAAAAAAATATTCATTTTGTATTCGAAAAAAAGATATATGGATTTCTTGCAACCATTTATTTAAGGCATATTTTTAACGAAAATGGAAAAATTAATATATCATCTTTCTTCCACTATTTAGTTAAGAAATGTGCAATTCGGGCATCTAAAAAGTCACAACAACAATATCTAAGATTTTTTTTCCTTAGAAACATTCATATGCTCATTTCTAATGCGTAAACTAAAATCTAGCTTAGAAAGATTCAAATCGATATAATCGTAGGGCTTCCTAATAAATATTATTGAATTTTTACATTTTTAAAAAATAAAAAAAATGACTAAATGGATTAAAGAGAACTATATGACAATTGTGTAGTTGCGAGAACCTAATCACACCTATATATTTCGAGGCAATAGTTTCTTAACTGGGATTGAACGAGTTAATTTTGTTGTTAAGGTGTTCGAAAACTAATCCTCTAAAACATTATTTAGAAATTTTATGTATCTAATTATTTAGTCAAATATTATAATTCAATTTCTCCCATGCATTAGAAATAATAATATAATCAATTTTTTAAAATAAATATTTTTCTAAAATTGATTAACATATTCATAAACTAATAGTAATTCGACTGTTAAAATGTTCAGGTCGAAAGCTGGTGACAATAAAGAGCGATAGTTTTCTGTATATAAATTACTGCCCGTTATTTATTTTTAAAAATTTTGCATTTGAAAGAAAAGAGGACAACTAAATTTGATCTTGTTATTCGCATTCAAATAAGAAATAATATATTTTTAAGCAAAAATTATTTTAGTTTTACAAATTAATTTTTAGCTCCTTGTGAATTCGAAGAGTTTACAGAAGAAATAGTTGAAGATTATAGTAATATTTAACCTAAAATAATTCAGAATTATTCACAAGAAATAACCCCGACACACTCGTATATGAAATGAAAGGACTTCCGGCAACAGATATTGTCGCGCTATATGTATTTAAGTGGACTGATGAAAAAATTACTCGAGCAGATTTTGATATAAAAAATAGGGCAAGGCTAGATTCTCTATTAATTACTTTCGACAATGAGATAATTACAGCAAATCCGTTTCATGCCGATTTTTTGTTTATGGCTGTCAGAATTAAAAAAGGAAGAAAATTATATCTTCGTACATATCCTTTGTATATATTTGGTATGATCAATTATTATATAAAATATAAACTAATATATTTCTTTGAAAGGAATTAATATTTTAGATATGGTTGACCGATTAAAAACAATGTCTGGTTATAATATGTTAAAGCCTAAATATACTACTATTTCAAGTCCACTCGAAATTGAATTCAAAGATTTATCTCTAAGCGAAGAAAAGATGGTTATTGAAATGTTTCGTTTAGCTCATAATACTATCACATCAAACAAAAATTTAGAAAATATCAAAAATATAGTCACCAAGAAACTGGTTAAAGACAATTTGGAATTGATATTATTTATCAGTTCCTCAGATACAATACCATTTTGGTCAGTTGCCCTTAAATTTGACAGTTCTCACAATTTGAATAACTTAAGATAAGGATAGAACGAAACCAAAAGTATTGTATGTTATGATTTTGGATAAAGGTACGATATTTAAATATGTATAAATTTTAGCTGACGTTACTGATGACGTAGAAACTTCAATTAAAAAACATTTTTCCGATATAATCCTATTCCGTATATTTATTTATAATTTATATAGCTATAGCCGTATCCAATTCTCCTGCACTACAATCTGAAAATTTTTCTCCGCAAACCGACCCTTTAGCACTATTGTCATCTCCTTCAGCACCCACAACAGAATATTCCGAAGTAAAAGGCGGTCCTTCATTACCCTTGCTATCTCCTACAGCACCCACAAAAGAAGATCCTGAAGTAAAAGGCGGTCATTTATTCCCCTTGCCATCTCCTACAGCATTCACAACAGAAGATTCCGAAGTAAAAGGTAGTCCTTCATTACCCTTGCTATCTCCTACAGCACCCATAACAGAAGATCCCGAAGTAAAAGGCGGTCATTTATTCCCCTTGTTATCTCCTTCAGCACCCACAACAGAAGATTCCGAAGTAAAAGGCGGTCCTTCATTACCCTTGTTATCTCCTTCAGCACCCACAACAGAAGATTCCGAAGTAAAAGGCGGTCCTTCATTACCCTTGCTATCTCCTACAGCACCCACAACAGAAGATTCCGAAGTAAAAGGCGGTCCTTCATTACCCTTGCCATCTCCTACAGCACCCACAACAGAAGATCCCGAAGTAAAAGGCGGTCCAACTGCGCCCACAACAAATTCATCTACAGTCCCCACACCTTCCCCCCACAACGAAGAAGATTCAAAAAAAAGTATTTGACAGTTAAATTAACTAAAAGCAATGATTATCATAATTGTAGCTGTAATATCCGCATTAGTTCTCATAGGCATTATTGGATTCGTTAGGTATCACTAATTTTCTTTATGTAGCTATTATTGTCTTAAGATACAGGGGGCAAATAAATTAAAAAAAGGATTGATATATTAGCTTGATTATAATTGAATTAGATTAAATTTATTCATTTATTTAATTGCGCATGTATTTTCCAGTTTGACAAATATCTAATTAGGATTTTGTTTTAGATCAAGGTTAAATAATGCAATAATCAAAATTTAAAACTCTATCAAAGCACATCAATAATATTATAAAAGCGATTAATTTCAGTTTTTTCTTGCCTATTTATCCCTCGCTTTAGTTTTTTTTGTGGTCCATAGATTTTTTTATACTTATGAGAGACTGGACAAAATAAATTTTATTAAGTAAAAAAGCTTTATTAAAATTTTGACTTTAATTTAAGAATAAGTCGAATTCATTTTCGTATTGCATTTTTAAAATCATAAATTTTAAGATAAGAGCTTAAAAACAGTTAAATTTTAGATAAGCTCCGTAAAATCTTAAATGTATGATATAAAAATTTTTTCGAGTTTAGAAAGAAAATTATATAAAATTAAAATTTCAATTCTGAAGAAATTTGCACAATTTTTTATGCTTTTTAATATTCTTATAGCCAAAAAACACAACTACACAGAGTTTATACGGCCAATCCAACATCGCCCAAAACTAATTCAACATACTTAAACGAACAATAATATATATAAATATAGTCTCGAGAATAACGGTGTATTAAATATACAACAGCGATATGACTGAATGCGGTATAAACAGATTAAATTATAATAGACGGGTTCAGCTCTCGATTAATAAAATTATAATATGATGCAAATCATGTCAAAATTCACATAAAATTAATTTGTAAAATTATTATGCTAATTAATGTTTAATATTATGTTGCACTTAGTATCACAGATAACAGAAAATACTCGAATTATATTTTCACATTTTGAGAATATCAAAAAAATGGTATCAATTGTAATAAAAGTATTAATATCAAGTGTAGGATATAGCATTTTAATATAGGGTTTCCAACACTAATTTAACATCGTCAAACACTTATTTAACATTATTTAAACTTACAGTAATTTATATAATTATAGTTCGTGAAAAATTGTGCGCTGTATATATCAGTGCTACAGCTGAATCAGAATTATACAGATTGAATTATAATAGACAAGCTCAAATCTCGATGTGTTTAGTAAATATATAGTCCTAATAATGTTAATATTTTACGTAAAATCAATTTGCGACAATGATTATTTTATGAAATGTTTTAAATTATGTTGCGCTATATCTCACTCATAAAAGAAAATAGTAGAATTATATTTACTCACATCTTGAGAATAAGAAACATTGGTAACAATCTTGATGATATTATGAATATTAAGAGTAGCATCTAGTTTCAATTATCAATTTTTGTTACCATGTCTATTCTTTGCATTTTCCTAATAAAAAAAGACGAGTTTTAGCATTATGTAACAAGGTATAAACAGAAGTTAAACTAATTGCAGGAAATAATAAAAAAAAATAGTATTAAGTTTAATCAAATATTTCTTCTCGGTTGACACACCTACTAATATATGATGACATATCTCGATAAAACCTTCAATATCCTCACCTTTAATCTGGCCTGATCCATTTTCAATCATAATCATTTGTTCTGTTTCACTGTTTGGGATCCCGCGTTTAACATCATACTTCAATTTAGAAAACATATTCTCAATCAAATTCCAAAATGGAGAAAATGTGAGAATATACACATGTTCAAATTTGGCGTTGGCAATTGTCGTTTGCGTTTCAACAGTTTTGTGAAATCTCACATTGTCAATTATTAGAATCGTATTATTCATTCTTGTTCTTTGTAATCGCTCCATAAATGTTCGTAAAAAAACAGGAATAACTTGCTGAATTATATGCAGAAGGGCGTGATTTATATAATATTATTCCTGATCGGCTAATAGCACAACAAATGTAAATATTT
>SGJC01000677.1:0-12282 GCA_009887335.1 Henneguya salminicola
TTTGAATGGTCTTATGGTTTTATGGGGCATATTGTTTTTTTTCGTTTATTTGGACTCAATTTTCTCCAAATATTATTTTGATAAATGTTCTTACATTTTGGGGGATAGTTCAGACTATTATTTTACTTTGGATATCATTAACAAGATCAATGCAATCTAAAAAGGTATTTAATCAAGATTTACTACTAAATATCTATGAAGTCACTGATGCATATCAAAGAAAGCATTTAAATAGTACAATAGATAAGAACCGGGAATAAGCGATTATTTTTTTAATTTGCAAAAAAATATTCAATTCTCATAAATATATTTGTTACAAGGGTCTGGAGGAAAATTATATTGGCCAAAAAATAGCACCTAACGAAAAAGAACTTTAAGAGCAATTTGAAGGGTACACTTTCTGTCAAACCTAACTTTAATTTTCATAAGGATTGCCTCGATGTCATTATCAGGAATTTTTTTTTCCCCACTATTTTATTTACTTGAAATACTGGAGTTGCATTGATCTGAATCAGCTCAGTAATTTTTTTTGAATTTATTTTAATCTACTTTATTTATTACATGTTATATGTATAAAAAGCGGACTACATATGCATAAATTTAATTAATGCGAAGAATTTAATCATCCTTTTATTCCTGTTTTATAATTATTTAAAAATTTCTAATTTTAAATTATCATCTCTTTTAACAATTAGATAATCCTTTTTAGTTGTTCAACTCTGCTTTTTATTCTTAAATAAACGAAAAACTGACACACATGAGATGCTTAACGCTTACAGCAAATATAAATATTAAGCTTGAAAAATAATCATCATTAAGCTTTTGGGTTAATATACTGTTTTTTTTGATGTAAAATTATATCGCAAAGTTTTTAAAAATAATCAAAGCGAGTCTTAAAAATAGTTCGAAGTCAAAATATTTGTTGGCTTATCTCAAAAAACGGTTATAACCTTTTAAAAGCCAATTCGACCAATTTCCCGCTATGAATTTGTTTATTGCGTTTTTTTATGAATAATTTTTTCTCTTATTTAGAGATGACCCAAATAACTAAATCAATTGTGGTAATTCATCACAAGTAAATAAAGAAATTAAAGAAGAATGATGGGAATTTAAAAATTACAAAATAAACGTGGAGCTAAGAAATACGAATATTTTTTTTGCCCGAGGATTCCAGATTACACACGAACCCTCCCCCTCTTACACCAGAAATTGCTCAGTTAGTTGTATAAAACCTAATCTTCTATCGTTTATTAAGGACATTACGACAAATTTTTTTTGAGAAAACAATTCAAATTTGGCCATAGCCGACATAAGCTGAACTTGGCTGTTCTAACACAAACAGTTATAAAATGCACCAAGAGTCTCAAATATCATAATTATAATCCTCCTCCATGAATTAATACATCTCTAGTCTAGATTATCACAAAAAGTACAATCATCTAAAATTTTGAGGTTAAAATTCAATTGCATTTAATTTTAGATTATGAATAAAAAATAATATTTTACCACTTTGAATCTCATTTAATTTAAACAGATTTCTTCGGGTTTTAGGTGTCGTTGAGAGTTTTATTTGATTAAATACATAAATTTATACTGTAAACTGTGAGGTATCAGAAAATTAGATACATAAAAGCGCACTTAATTTTTTTTTAATTAACATAGAATAATATTACACAGAATCAAAAATAGCTGGTTTTTTTATTCTGACTTTTACTCTTCATTATTTTACGAATCTCGAAGGAGAATGCAAAGATAATTAAGTTAATAACTTTCGCCCCTCTTCCTTATTTAAGCTTTTCTCTAAATCAATACTCTTATATTTTTTAACACACCTGTTATTTTTATTATAAAATATCCCTAAAACAGGTTAATTCTTGAATAAATAAAAAAAAAACAGTTTTAAAGCATCACTTAGGAATTACCTGATTTTAAGGAAAGAGATAAATGAAACTGCTGTGTTGAATTCTAGCAATAAAAAAATATAGAAGATTTAAAATACAAGTAGGTATGTTTAAATTTATTTGATTGGATTCAAATATTTGAAGCTTTACTAGGTATTTTTACAGATATAATCAGTAAAGTAATAAAATTTCTAGAGAATTAAAATTTTTTGTTTTTTTTTGAGTTAAATGGATAGACTCAGCTTTAACTAAAAAAAGGAAATAAGAGTAAAATTTATATGTGAAAATTATCAAAATTGTTTACTGAAATCATTAGGTATATAAAATTATTTATCAAAAATTAATTGAACTTTTCCTTCCCAATGTTTTTAACACCGAGATTCAGTACTTGTTTTAAAGCTAATTAAATTGAAAAGTTCACCGCGAGGACTAGAACATCCCTTAAAAATCGAAAGATCGAGTTACAATTATTTATTGTTCGAATTATTTAAGTTCTGATAAATAAGAGAAACTTGTTATTAGAATTGCGAAACTTTGATGATGGGTTAAAGATTTTAAATTTAGAAGATCATTGCTCAATAAATTTAATAAGCCTGCAAAGAGAATAAGTCTAGATTCCGAAAAAAACAGACAAGGAAAATTCAAAAAAAAATTCTCTTTAAAAATAATATTTTCATTTTTTTAAACTACTGTTTCGCTCATAAATTCATGTTTAATTTTAATAGAATTTTGGGTGATGTTTTATCTCAAGACTTCAATTTCAATAATTTAGCAGCCATATAGCAAAATCTTCACAAATTTAAAATAAAGTTCGTTCACTCTTTGATTTTTTACTCATCGTTGAAACTTAAAAACAATGAATTTACAAAATGCATTTTATTTGAAACATAAAATTATTTACAGCAGCTGGACGGATGCGTAATAATGAAATATCATAGAAAAGAAGAAGTTAAAAATTACTAGAAAGAGGCAGGTTAACCCATCTTAACTACTTATTAAGCTTTCGATAAAATCACCGATTCGGAAGAAAAAAATGCAAATAAGATGTACGATTAACTGAATTAACTAAAATACGAATAATGTGCAACGGATGGAATTAATTTGTAATTTTTTTACACAAATTGAATTTATTAATTATTTTGTGACAAACGAAAATGGAAAAAAAAACACACAATGTCTGTAAATTGCCAGAATTTTTCAACGTTTAGATGGGCAGAGGTTGTTTTTTGTTTTAGTGGATAGTCGTTTTACTGAAAAAGAAAATATAAATTTGATGCTTCTCCAATTTATGAAATTTTAAATATTTTCACACACTCAAGGGTTTTTTATTGAGTCAGGAACGTCTGAATAATGGATAATTTCTTAAAAATTGTAAAATTTATGTAAAAAGAAAGAATGAGATAAAAATTTCACATTTATTAAACTATAAAGAACTATTTAATAAAAAATTCTCTTTTAAGTTTTAATAAGTCTTTTTATCCTTTACTTTATTATTATTTTTACCCATATTACATAGAAGCTCGGAAAAATTTTACCCCCACAAGAATTGATGAGTAAGAAAGGGTAAACTGATTTTTTACAGCAATGTGATAAACTTACTCAGGATAATTTTTCTCAACAAAACAGTAATATCTATGCGTTCGACAAAAATAAAATAATAAATATAAATTATAAAATGTTATTTGAACGCTATTCATGGTTTGAAAATAAATAAACGCAACATTGCCAGTTATTAATTAAACTTCGACTGGTGCTCTCACCTTTTCACACATCGTGCAAGGATGAGAGTGATTATCAACAATAATATTCTTTACTTCACGCCGAGGAGTTCGTCTATAACTTTTACGTGGATTTTTATTTTTGTTGACTTTTCGATCATTATCACTGGGTGATTTTGAGGCATATCCAGCATCTGTTTCAACTTTCTCGTCTGGAATACTATCTGCACTTGTAGATGTCTGACTAGTTTTAATATTTACTTTAACCGGAGAATGTACGAGATTTTTATCTTTATTATTTTTATACTTTTTATTTTCGTCTTTTGTAACCCTTTCTTTAAATTTTCTATCTTTTTGGCGTTCCGGCTTTTGGGCGTCTGGTTTATCATCTAAAGATATCGCCTTGGTTTTCTTTAAAAGATCTATATACCAAGGTCGAAATTTAGCATATCTGCTTGGTCTAGCTGGTTTTCCTTCTGGTCCTGTAACATTACGCGCCTCAGCTCCCTTTTCACTATCAAAAACATCAAACATAACGATATCTCCATCCATTAAGCTTTTGAATTTTTTCGGATTGCATCTTTTAATTCCATTGCGATGAACAAATAAATCCTGCTTGTTATCCAATCTGGAAATAAATCCATAATTATATTTGCAATTATACCATTTTACCATTCCGTAAATGGCAACACTTGAAGCTTCAGCGGGAATTGAATTACTTCCGACTGTATTCTCTTTATCCGCAGATTTTTTTTCAGAGTGAGCTGATGTAGGACTGACCTTGATATCAACAACCATTTTTGGTAACAGAAAAAAACGTTTAGTTACGGCTTTTATATAGATATTTCGAGACAATAGGGTAAAAGATCATGAGCCAATTGTCTAAAAAACAATAAAAGTGTTCTTTTAACGGTCATTAATAAAGAAAATTAATTCCTATTATTAATTATTTTGACTGATTTTATAAAAACATTGATAAAACATTTTTAAAAGGTTATATTTTTGTTTAACTTTGTAATTATTACCATTGTTCGCCTACGAACGGACTAACTTATAAATATTTTAAATAATTTTTTTTCAACGATATAATACTCTATTAATAAATAAGGAGAATTTACGGATAATAATTAAATGTTTTATATTTTAATAAAATTCGATTCGTTAACATTTACATTTAACTGTCAAAACAGCTTGTTTTTTAGCGTCTTAGGTTAAAAAAAATTTCATTAATATTATTTTATTTGAACAATATGATATAAAGTATTCGAAAATAAATACCCTGGGTTTTCCCGATTGAAAATAAGCTATAAATTATCTCACGCATGACTATTCTATTCAAACTGAAATATGAGCTATTTTCAATTCTCTTATGATTATTCCCACCTCTTATTTTTGACAAAATTTATTTTTCAAAAAGGGATAAATAGCACTCAAGTATACGGTATTGTGCTAATAAATCTTCCCATTCAATCGTAAAGTAGCAATAAATATTTCATATTTCTAGCTATTTTAGCTTGCAATAAGCTCTCGTGGAATGCTATTATGCGGAATGTTGCCTAAATTGCAACTTTTCAAGGTGAATCTTTTAAAATTAATTTCTTAATGAAAAAATGTACGTTTTCATGTATTAAATTACCAGAGAAAACAAACCAGTTTCTGAGCGTTCGTATATAAAATAGCCTTGGGAACCATTTAATCTATTTTATTTCACTGATTTATTGCATCAATATTGCAAAAACGACAAGATTAATTATGCAATGGCATACTCCCGTACTAAGCAAAATTAATAATTTTTTTAATTGAAACATATTTGATTAAGAAATTTAAAAGCTAAAATGCAAAACAAGCACACCTAATAGAAGACGGTAGATTATTTTCTAGATTAGGATTAAAAATGGCAAGCCAAAATTTAAATCATAATTATAATTGTACTTTTATTGTCAGTTTTTAATAAATGCGTATTAGTTTTATCAAATATACATAAAAGGTTTATAAATTACAATTATGACAATAGTTAACACATTATCATGTATATTCTCTTCTCATTTTGGAACTAATATATCTATATTTCGGCAATACTTCATAGCTTATATCAATCGAATTTATTCAAACTGAGTTTTAATAGATTCATCCTGCCAAACTACGACATTAACTATTTGAAATTAATACTTCATTAAAAGAAACAGATTGATCGTTTTCGCATGCGCAAAACTGATGGTTGATTAAAAAAAAACTTTATTTTATTATCTATCTTCTATTAATATAGTTGCGATGATAAATCAATAAAACAACACATAGCCACTGGTGTGATTCGTTGTTGAAAACTTTAATAATGACCGGAAGAAGATGATCAAATTTTATCTTTGAGCTATGATATTTTATGTAAAAAAAATATTTGTTCGGTTATAAATAAATTTACATTTTTGTTCTTTCAAATTGTAAGAAATAATAAATATATATTTGTTAGCCTTGGCAGCAAGCGCTAAAAAATAAATAATATTTAGAGTGACTTTTCGAAACATCAAAAAGTAAAAATTATTTTGTTGTTCGGGACAACTCCTGCCAGCATCTCTATGTTTAAACACACCACACAAGATGTAACCCAATTTTTTTACGCTAACTCGCTGGGAAACGCAAAATTATTTAATTTTAACAATTTCAAACGTTCTCTTAATGAAAAAAAACAAAATTAACAGGACAAACATGTAACCTCACGGAAATTTAAAATACCAGCAATAAAGCACAACTCCTCGACTATTTTTTTCATAACACCTTTGCACAAACAAAAATATCTCTTACATTATTATTGAGTTTTCATGTCGAAACATCTTTCAAACTTTCAGATGTAGATCTTCACCCATCCATATTTTTCCCCAATGAGGGAATCTAGTCTTTGACTACTCTCTTCTTTACATGGTCAAATTATCATTTATTTATTAAATATTATTCACGCAGAAATGGGTAAGCTCTTTTACGATAATATTCTCATTCTGTTTTGTAAAAACATCAATATGGGCTTGAAATCTACACGGCCGCTACAATCATATAATGAAGTGTAGAAAACCAACAGGCAATAAGATTTCCACACCCTTAATTATTTTTATCCCACCAGCCAATTAATCTCACCTTTAGTAAAAATCGCTGATCAAGTAACATGAAAAAAAAGTTTTAAGGTTCTCACTAATTCAAGGTATTACGTTAAATACAAACAGGATTTCTCTCTTCCATTCCTATGCTTGTATCTGCCAATGCAGCAAATTGTTTTTATTTCCATGATTCTTCTGATAGATACTTTAACCTTCACAATTTTCAGATTCCTCATTATCAAGAACATATTTATCATAATGTTTTGATCAACCCATATAGGGTTGTTGCAAAGCGCATATTTAAATGCAACAAATACATCGATCGTGTCTCTTTGTAAGTCTATAAAACATCTTTTTAATGCAATCTGTATAAAAATTCCCAATAAGATCAAAATTCAAAAATTAATTTCATTTATTAGGAAAGAAGTCCAACGAACCTCTGCGGCTGCCTAATTGAATTGAGTGTTGGCATCTCAATAATATCTTTTAATGAGTTTTTGCACCGTTGATTGAAATTATAAAATATTAATTAAATTTTTAAAAAACGTTTATTTTTCGAATTGATATTGATAAGGAGTTTAAATTATAAAGCACACTACTTTTTATAATTTTTTTATTAAATCTTAAATTATTATTCGAACAATATATGAAAATTTGCAAAAAATTGAAATTATTTTATCGGAAGGGTATTCTCATTTATCAAAATATGTGTAAATTTTCCAATTTTTTAAACCCCATACAATCATGTATGAAATAAATATACAACGTGACATCCATCAAAATGATATCGGTTGAGTTTAAACCGTCCCTTTATTTCAGATCAATGTATTCTATGAAAAATAGAAGTTTGAATATACAATTATCAAACGAAGGCAAGAAGCTAAACGAAATTTAAAATATATTAAGCCCTCCTAAGTGTTAATTAATATTTTGCTTTAGGCATATATAGAGATAGTTGAATTTTGTCAAAGAAAAAACATGGTAATAGGTTCCCGAAGCTGTCTTAGCCTCCCCTTGATATATTTCTGTTAGTGCCGGCAATATTCAAGTAATAAATTTGAGTGAGATGAAAAATATATTCGCTGAAGTCTTTGAGATAAGTCGATAAGCGCGCAACGTCAAACAAACTATTTGCGTTAAGGTATATTTTAGGAGGGTTCATATCGATTCTGTGCAATTAAATTTCCAAAACGCTATAAATCATAAATATACTAAATTATCTGCATCAAAAGAGTATAAATAAGTTAAAAGTAGTTTTCACTGACCAAATTTAATTTCAACCTCTCAATGCAACCTTTTTATCGATGATCTCTAACAAATACATCTGCATTGAAATTCTTTGTTGTCCTTATCTTTATTTTATTCTAGGGCTGGATGTGTTTAACCGAGCTGATCCTTTTTTTGAAACGCTCTTTGGGTTATCAACTCGGCCTCTCTAGGTTGCCAGATTGAATACACTGCCAATGTAAACGATAGATGGAGACTCTTTACCACAAAATATTCCCAACTTGTATGCTCTTAAAAAGCCGTACTACATGAGCAGGATATCGCATGACGCCTATCTCTATATTGTCTATTTTCAAAACAAAACTGCAAAAACTTTCAGCAAGAACAAAATATTTGTTTCGGCGATCTAACCGAAATACCTCATGTTTTAATTCAAGCTTTTCAAAAAGAATAAAATTTAGTACATCTGCTCGCTCGGTGTTTTAAATCCTATAATAACGTATTTAGAATATTTTAACAAAATAGGACGTTAATTAATTAATAATTTATATCATTATTTGTTTATATGGCGGAAATAATAAATTGGGTTTGAATATTTTTTGAATAAAAAAAACTTTATAAAAAATAAATGGGCGTTTTAAAATGACAAAAAGGTGCGCTTTTAATATGAAGTAGTAAACTTTATATTTTAAACCCTGAATGTTGAAGGAATATTAATTTTATGTATTCTTGATATCGTATGGAGATTTTTAAACACTATTTTTATTATTAAAATATACAAAACACTTCTTTGTTATTATTTTTTTACAATCTATGACATCTGCCTTCTCAATTCAAGTAAGAAATAGCAGTATCTAAAGGTTATAACTTAAAATCAAAATTTTTTTAATTACTGATGAGAACACGGTATTTATTTTATTTGCTAGGCTTATAGGTATTTAACAATACTCACTTATGAGATTAATGGCCGAAAATACGTGTCGCCTTTTATTTCATCTTGATTTCCGAAATTTTTAGGTTTATAGGCTATATCCTTCATAGTAACATAGCTCAAATTATGAGGATCAATAGATATAAATAATAAGGGCTTCTTCTTACACGTTAGCAGTATTTGAAACCCTTTACTATAAAATCTCTTAAATACAAGCTTTACCAGCCAACTTTAATCCATTATTTGTATTACAGTAGTTCTTAAATCATATAAAAGTCTTCATCGCAAGTTAATTTCTCTAAATCTACCCTCATATATATAATTTACATGCATTCGGATAGTCGTTTTGCCGAGATCTCAATTTTTCTAAAAGAAATTTTTAATATATCTTCAGCATAGTTTCTTAAAAGTTAAAATCATTTTAAAGGACAGCGTTTTCCCTTCGGTTAAATAATCTGCAGCAGAATACATTAAAAAAAAATTGAACTGAATTTCGAATGATAAATATATTTACAGTATAATTCCCTTAATCCGGTAGACTTCAAACAGATAGTTTTTCACCGGAGTAACCGAAATTGATTTATTTACTACTAAAACTTCAAAAATAAATAATTTGTAAAAAAATCTAAAAATAATTACAAATTGGTTTACAATTGATTAACTCATTTTAAAAGAAATTTAGTTTTTAATGATTTTTAAACAAATCTGTTTTTTTTGGTTCTTTCCGCAAGAAATATGTAGACTAAGATCCTCTTTACAAAGCTTAATTTTGAGGAGATTTTTCCCTAAACCTTCATGAGTTTGTAAGAAATAATAAATTTTATTTAATGCCTGCATTGCTTTTTTTCTTGTTGGGATTGCTCTATTCAAATTTAGGCCACTTAATTCCATGTCTTCATTTTTACGAGTTGGCTTCAACATCTCGAAATTTAAACCCTCAGAAACTCTAGCTGTTGTGGATAGGCTTATATCAGCCTGTACAAAACACTCAAAAGTGACATCTTCAGGCATTTTGACAAATGATCTTGATCAATCAATAGATTTTAATCTTTGCTAATCTTCGTTTACCTCCGTGCCTTCATTCATTGTGTCTGAGGAGACACAATGTTGAAAACAATTCGCAATAGTCTTTTTTGATACGGCATCCCATGATAATTTTGTGAGATTCTAAGCATTTAGTAGATTGAAACTGAAATCAATTCTTTTTTTCATAACAGAGCAGCCTGCCTTGGACGAGGCGTTTCTTATACTGAAATTTTATCGATTTAAAGATCAACCATCAAAGGGCTGAGTTTTAGATGTGGTATTTAGGGGAAAGAAATACAATTCCACATGTGTTAATCCCGTAATTTGTGGATGTGCTGGACATCAATCGAGAATAAGCCTTGCTTTGCAATTTCGATTTCTCATTTCCTTGTCGATCGAACTAACGGATTCCGTGAAAATATTGCTTGTCATCCAACCTTTTTGTTTTGTTCGATAAATGACTGGAATATGCAGTACATTTTTTAAGCATCGTGGTTTCGCATATTTTATAATCACATAAAGATTAAACACATTGCCTGACATACTAATACAATTCAACACAGATATCCTTAATTTTGATTTTTTAACTCCTTGAACACTCTTGTTTTTGAAACCCCAATTTTTTCCCAATGCTAACAACCAAAAGAACCCAAATTCATTGCAATTAAGAATATCTTCAACCAATTATTTTTTTTAAATCTTATTACTGATGACGTTTATCCAGCGATGGATAGACTCAGCAGGCACAGAAGAACTTTCTCCGGCCATTATGTTAAAAACAATCTTGTGCTGTGCTTTTCACCAACTAATCCAACTTATTTCGAGTTTCTCGTTCTGCCCACCTCCCTAAGATTTCTAAAAAATTTGGTTGCTTGCTGTCTCAACATTTTTTCTCATGTTGGAAAATTTGGTCTATAGCTCTCATAGCAGAAAACCAATGCAAAAATGCTTTACCAGGCGAAACATATTTTTATTGTTTTATTCTTTTCACTTATCCTGAAATGAATTTATTTCGATATTTTTCTTCAATATTTTACGACTTTCTTAAAATATCACTCAATGTTTACTGCTTTAGTTTAAAATGAGTTGCGATTGCAATATTTTTACTTTTGGATGAGCTTCTGAATAACAAATAATTCTATTATTTTTTCGAATGGAATTCCAGTTTTTGATCGTTTTTAATCTATAAAATAAAATGTATATTAAAATATAAAAAAAGAAATACAGGATAAAAATAAAAAATATACAAGGAACTTCAAGAATCCACCAGATTCCGAATTACGCGAAACCGTATTCAGTTGACTAATTATAATAGGTTCAGTAAAATATTTATTCGGGACTTTATAGTTTACCCAAAACCGAATTAAACGAATTATACTGTATACAAACAATTTAATCTTGCTTCAAAGAATGAATATTTCTGCGGGTATCCATTTCATAATATATACAATTCAGGAAAAAAATCATCTTTCAAATCGTTCAAAACATATACTGATTGCTTAAAAGCAAAACAAAAATCTCGCAATAAAAATAATTAAACTCCTTCACATTTATATTGGGGTATAACTAGAAGCCTAAAATTTTTTAGGTACATTATCCCGATTTACTGCTAATCTTAATAAAAAAAATTATTTGTTTTGCAAATACCTCAAAGCCATTATGAATTTATATACTTAACTGTGCATCAGCGATTGGGAATCTAATTAAAAAATATTTGTGGTTAGAAAAAAATAACCAAGAATAACGAAATGTAAAAATAACTATTGGAAATATGTCGAAATTAAATCTGTCTACTACATTTCTTGTCCATTTAAGCATATTTATTCAAGAGAAATCTTATCAGGCTGCGTTTTCGGATAAGATATAAATGCCCATTTATGGACTAAACTGATCTATTTTGAAACGTTTATCGCAATCTTCTATTATTTTTAATTTTCTTTGTTGTGTCGGACTGCCTAAAAATCTAGTATCTATGCTAAAACGATACTACAGTAATCTATAAACTGTATTACCGGAACGTATAATTCTCTGGAAGTCGATGTCTTTTTTTAACTGTAGTTTGAATTTATGGACAGATTTGCAAGTAGAGTGATCCTATTTAAATACTCTTTTTCAACGAATGAAAAGATTCAGAGTCAAAATGGAACTTCTTCTACAGAAATATTCTTGAATGATAACATATTCTATAGTTAAATCCAAATAAAAAATTTATCATAATTTTTGCTTTACCTTTCTTACAAAATAGAAATAGGATCTGAAAATAGTTCTGAGCTCCCCTCTCCTTTAATAATATTTTTTTGTTTATATTAAAAAATGTTCTTCTCAGGTTTTGGAAGGAAATACATAAATTATATTCTATACCGATTCCTTAAATAGGAATAAAATACCTTAAC
>SGJC01000678.1:0-13680 GCA_009887335.1 Henneguya salminicola
GCAGATGTTTAACTTTTATTAATTTTTAATTTTTTTATGATTTTTAAATTTAAAATATTTTACAGGCTTAGTTTAAGGGGTTTTAATTTATAAAAATCCACCCCGCGCCGAAACGTCCTGCTTAGTAAAAATTGACGTTTATTTCGGCGTTAATCCATTAAATTTTTGTTATTTTTAAGTTTCTTATTTTCAATAATATTAGAAATTTATATGAAATTACCAACATTTCCCTTTTCTTTTTCTATAATTATTTTTATAAATAATAACTTAAAAAGACGAAGATAAGCCAACAATATTTTCCGTTTTTAATTCAAGCTTGCAATAAGAGATATGTTTTTAAGTAAAGAAGCATGGGTTTATAGCCTTGTGGATTGTGTCTGAAAATTCGTTGAAATAATTTTTGATAAATTAATATAAAGTGAAAATGTTTTAATTCTATGAATTGTTCAAAAAATTGTGTTTTTGTTCCAATTTTTTATTTATCATCACTCGCATCAAATTTTTGAAAATCAACCGATGTAAGTCTCTTTTGCCTTTTGACAACGTAAGCAATTTTTTTCAAACATTATCTAACGAATGTTTGAGGAGTTACTTATTCCCCCTAGATTATGTCCCTTTTTACTTTATGAAATAGTTTTAAATGAATTCATTGAAACATGATTTATTTCAAGGTGTATTGTGTGCGAATAAATGGAAAGATTGAGTGAATAAGGGGAAGGATGAACAAGAAATCACAAAATATTGCATGAATCCTATAAAATATGATTTTATTTCAATTCATATTTCCAAAGGATAAAAAATGTTAACATCGAATATTTAAAAAGTCTTGCATTAGAGCTCAAAGCCTAGATTATGCGCACACTAAAATAAAATAGAAAAAGACTACACAGAGGCGGGAAGTGATCTTATTTTTTGATTATTTTCTCTATCAAACAGTAAGAATAAATACACATTGCGCCAAAAAAATTTGACACACCAATCATAAAAATAAATGCAGTTACAAAATTTTTGCCCACCAAGCACATCGATTTGATACCACATAATTATAAAGATGCACTCAGGGCTTTATTTGAATGTGGTTAAACCCAGTGAGAGAAGCTTCTAGAATATGATATTACTTAATGAATTCAAGTTAGGATCGACCCAATGATGTGTTAAGTAAACACATTGAATGGGTAAAAATTCAAACAGTTTTTATAAAATAAAATTTATACGTTCTCGAAATTGCTGACTTTTTTTAAAATGAAAATTAATTTAAACAAGGGTATAATGAAAATAAATATTAACTAAATCTTAGAAGGGCTTGAGTCTAATATGGTGGTCTCCCAAAAAGCGGAACTGGTGCGTTCATAGTAGCGAGCGCTAGGATTTGTAAATAAATTGACAGTTGTAATATCAGGCATTGGTCCAAAAACTTCTTCTCCATTAATTGGAACATCTTTATGCTGAGGGATTGATAAAAAAAAAATTACCTGAGATAATACTGCGCGCCAGAGTAACTTATCCTGGGCCCATAGAGGTATAGGTTTAGAAGGAGCATCATCATCGTCAGTGGTATCATCACTTTGTAGTGACATTATATCGTAAGAAGTATATGAATTATCTAATGGAGGAACAGTAGGTTTTTTAATATTAACTTCTGGGGTAATGGTATAATTTTTCATTTCATTATTTGGAGATAATTTTGGAGGACTATTATACTAATATTAGAAAAATGTTATAACTTTAAGATCAAAGGTGTTTCGACGACTTTCATTTTCTTTGTTGTTGTCATTTTTTTGAGTTTCAGGCTCAGGCTGCTGAGAAACTTCAAGAGGCTTGTTAGATTTTTTAGTTTCGACATTCTTTTTATGTATCTGCGCATTTTTATGATTTTTTGGGGCAATTAATTGTGTTGTTTTTTGAACTTTGGGGTTCGGCGCAACGAATGGACTCGCATATACTTGGACTTGGTTTTTTTCGGGTTTTTTTAATGTTTTAGTTACATTTATTTCTTTTTTTAATTCTAAAACATTTAAAAATATTTCTAAACTTTCTTGCTCCCGTTTAGCGAGTTTCACACGCCGTTCCTCCTCAATGCGTTTTCTTCGTTGCTCTACAGCTGCCATTTGTAATCGACGTTTTTCTTTTTTTTCGTCAATATTTTTTAATGACGAAATACTGCTATTATCATCAAAACTACTTGTAATTCCAAGTTTTCTATGCATAAAAATTAAAAATTTTACTGTTTTGATAATTTTGGGGCCATTTTTATAGGGGGGCCTTTTATGAGACGGGCTGAGACACGACGTTTCTTTGTAGCGTTGGCATTTGGTCCAACTAACATGGAATTTTCTATAGATGGGCCAAAGTCGAGTTTTTTTCGAACTTCATCGTCTTCAAAGTGTGTTAAACGGACAGTATTTTGTCTAAGCACGGACTGAAACCCTGTTTTAACAGACCGATCTTTGAGGGGGGATGACGAGATGAGATCATTGGCAACAAACAGACGTTTTCTTTGCTGGGATGGCGTTTCGCTAAATATACAAGTTTTATCACTAGTTTAAGATGAAATAAAATACTCGTGCATAACATTTTCAACCTGATTTTCAAGTTCATGTAAACATTTTATTTGATCGTCAACTTGAGATTCAATTTTTCTAACATATTCTACAACAAAATTTTTGTAAACATCAAAATTAAAAATATTTCTTCTATGTTGCTGCTGGACTATTTTAGACATTTTTAATTAAGCGCCAATAATTTCCGTAATTTTTCGCAAAACGAGTTTAAAGTAATTATAATTAATTTAGCAGATTATTTTGCTTGTTGACTGAAGCTAAACATTTAATTTTTAAAAAATTAATACAATTTACAAAAGTTATAATTTTCACCCGTAAAATTTCCGTAAATATGCGAGTTTTAATGGCTTTTAAATGAACGCATATTATTTGAGCGTGCTCAAATAATTCTTTATTTTTTAATATTTTTAAAACCAAATGAAATTTTTTAAGGAATTGATTTTTGAAAGCATATTTTATTTTCACAAGAATAACGTGAACGTAATTAATAAACTCAATATGTTATAATCCCTTGTGACATTTTTACAAAATTACAAAATGTTCCATCCAAATTTAGGCAGAAACAAATTTTTAAATCAATTTTATTACTTATTTTACTACTGGTTTGGTAATTGGGAATAGCTTTTAAGAGCAAGCGTTTAAATAAACAAATTATGAATCAATGACAAACACGTCATACTCTAATTTCTTTTTCCGCGTAAAACCCAAACGTGTATGTTAATTGAGCATCGCAATGACAGAATGACTACACAGAGAAAGCAAACTATAAGGTGGTTAACATATTTATGCTATTGCCACACACCCTCAAAAAAATCACACTCACGCCGTACTGTTATTTTACATTACTTTTTTTTGCTCGATTTAATTCGTTGCGCGTCATTTCGTTGCGGGACAATTTCGTCGCAACATTTTTTATTCTCGTAAATTTTTTTAGATTTAAATTATATTAATAAATATATGATAAAACTTTAAAATACATATAGCTAATTTGAATATCTGAAATCAATTTAATGAAATTAAAATATTTTAAAGTTGTATCATATATTTATTAAAATAATTTAAATATAGATATATTTACCAGAATAATTCATGTTGCGACGAAATTGTCAGGCGACGAAATGTCGTAGATTTGATTCAATTATTTATCACCAGACCGAATTATCTTTTAGTAATTTATGTCTTTCTGCTAAATGAAATATTTTTGCGCAATCCTAATTTATCCCAGCGCACGCGCAGAACTATAAACTCAATGCATGAATGGTGTTAACAGTGCAAAATTCGTATTGCTGAATTCAAAAGCAATTGCAAATTAATTTATCATATGGCTAGAAGCTATACTTTCTTCTTATTTTGCATTACAGGCTTTCTCTTATACATCTTCTGAGGGCCATCTGAAAACAAATTATGTCACATATTAGATATTTTGAACTGGCTTGTTTGCCTGTTTCTACATATAAATTTTTTGAGAACCGTCCACACGTTTTCTACATGTTGAGAGGGGATACATTTAACATCAGGATGTGCGAAATTTTCTTCGTGATAGATGATGCTCTATGTATCCATATTCATAAAAGTTTGCCTACAATCTACCATCCATCTGACATAAAATGAGTTTCCAATTGTATCTTTCTCTTTATGACTTGTAGGAGAGTAGCCTCGATATGTCATCGACAAACTTTGTGAAAAATCGTTTTTTCCTTGGGTAAACGCTCTATTTTACCAACGAGACACTGTGTTTCAAGAAATCGCCCCTTATTGCAGTTCTTTTTGAAAATCCCAATTTTATCGATTCTGACGATCTTTCCCTTGCCACCTATTTTCTCAGTGAGATGATGATCGAATAAATTGACGCATAGGTCTCAAATAAGCCGGCATCAAGCAATTACCGTTGGTCAAGCTAAATCAAAATTTTTGTCTTTGTTTTTTTTTGCCATGTTTGTTCGGCCACAATGATAACAAGATTAGAATTTCGTGTGACTCCATTTTCAATTTTGCGAAAAAAGATCCATCACGAATTGATTTTGAAGTATTACATTGTGACTTGAGGCAACATAACACCTCCCTGTCATTTAGACTATCTGTTTTGTTAACTTTCATAGATTCTCCCCCATTTTAAACACTTAATCGTTGTCGATAACAACCCTCTTGTTCTAAGCCAATTGATAGCCTTTTATACTAGCTTTAAAAGTTCTAAAACGTCAAAAGGCTTCATAACTTTTGCCACTGAGCAATTTTTTAATAACTTTCCGGGTTTGAACTCCAATTTTACAAAAATATCTCATATCCATTTATTTTGGTTTTATGGCCACATAAATTCTTTATGGTGCTGCAATAAATTAACGGATATCCCTATCGTGTTTAAATTTTTTTTAATGTCAAACTGTGCCGAAGATAAAAAATATTTTGTTTGGGGCTACCAGTATTTTATACTAATTCTCTTCGGAGGTTGGCATCTTCATGTTATACTATAACATCTCCGTTTTCTAAGCCAACAGAATTTTAAAGAATCCACGTATCACTCCAAACCATGGTCACTCTCTCTCTATATTGCTTCTTACTATGGGTATGAGAGTTTAAGTTTTTAACTTTTAATCTTATACAATCTAATTTCCCTTGTTTTATATTCATCATTGGGTTATTTGGTATGATTTATTATACTGAAACTCATAAACCCAGCCCTTCTTTGACATTTATTTCTGGTTGGATTAAGTTGTTGTCTCGTTCTTCATTTTTAATGCTCCATTCGTCCCTTTATTCAAGGACACAATTTCTCAGCCTTGTACCCTATATAATTGATTAAATAGATAAAAATGAAAAGTCTTGTCAAGTATTTTTTATAGAAATGGATAATAAATTAATATCTATTTTATTTTAGAAATATATTTAAATTCCTCTGAATGGGAGTTCGAGTGTTACCAGTCTTATTCTGTGGACTTATTTTTGTGTATATTTAATCTCTTTGTAACCGTGTGGTCGACCAATATGTAACTACTTCATAAGTATTGTCTACGTAATTGTTTTCTCATTAACATTTTTTATGAAAATGTAAAATCCAAATAAAAAAACCTATAAATTCAACAACAATTGGAAAAACGATTGTTAATCCTCAGTATGAAGACACGCATTTTGTTGAAGTGAAACATTTTTTTTGTCGTTATAAAAAATCGTGACTTTTAACCCAATTTCCAGACTAAACTCTCCTCACCTTGAGCGTTAATCCTCCGATCTAATCTGTATTAAGAAAATTGATCTACTAGTATCCAAAAAATGATCAATGTATTATATTAAATCAAATACTCCGACAATACTAAAATCCCGCCATGATTTCTTTTAAAATTTCTTCTCTCCACAAAAAGAAAAAAAACACCGATTGAAAATGAAAAATATAAAGGTAGAATTTCTGACTTGAAAAAATTCTCTGTTTGAATGATTTTCCTGAATACGGCAAATTATTTCGCTCATACAATATTTTAAGTTATCCTGACACGCCTTAGTAGAGTTTATGTGAATTCAACTTATTTTCAAATTAGGGATCTGCGAACTATAAGTTTTTGTTCGAATAGAATAATAAGAATAAATTTAACAACCTCGTATATATTGTCTATAATCTATTGCTCAGATTTAGCTTATTAGCATATTTGTCCGTAATTTTAAGTTTCATCACACAAAAGAAATAGCCTACTATTTTCCTAAGTATAATTAACCAAAAGGATTGTATATTAAATTACATCAAATAAGATAGGCACAAAACATGTATGTTTTGGCCATAATTAAGATGAAATAATATATCAAATAAAAAAAAATGGTTTATGTCATAATTTTTATTTAATCAATATACAAAATACTAAAAATATATTTAGGCTCAAATGAATGAGGTCAAAACGTATTATACCTGTTGGTACTCCTGCTTCCTACTATACTAGATTAAATCTGTTTGAGTGTCTATTTTAATTTTTATGATGTTATATTTCTATTTATTAGAACCCATTAGCACATTATAACACAACATATTTCTGTTGCATATTAACAGCCCTACAAATTTTTTAATAGGCCTTTCACAGCCCCTTTACCATTCAAATAGCAATTTTTTAGAATTAAGTCTACGCTACATTTAGCTCAAGATGGGTCTACATATGACAAATTATTTTATATCATTCTAAAAAAGTCTCTGTTATGCAGGGCCTAAATCTACATTTCTGCGTTAGTTTGGAATCGATTATAGTGCTTATTAGTAATTCTCTGACCACCAACTGAATTAACTCTCTCTGAAGAACAGTTTGGGACTTAAAAAATAAATAAATTACGTGCAATTCCAGACACCAATGGATAAATCTTTTTATTTTTTTCCACATTACAATTGATCATTCTCTCGTTCACTTACCTGCCACCTCGTATATGCAATGGCTTTACGATCAAATTAATTAGCATTTATGAATTAGAAACTGCAACTAAGATATTTTTGGAAATGGTCTACTTTTTATACCTAATCAAACAAACCCACTGGCAGCCTCTGCACAAAACTGATTTAGTTTTTTTTCATCTTATTGGATCTTAGTCCTGAACCTCATGTTATGGGTATATCTCCAACATGATCAGAAGGAATGTTTGACGTATAATATTGTTGGCATGGTTTCAGAATCTTTGAAACAAATTTTTTAACAATTGATGCATTAGTTTTACTAAAAATATGAAACTTTGAACGATGAAAAGTGATTAATCCTTCCCTTAAAACTGATCTATCTGAAATAAGCAGGCTCACACTTGCATGCGTATCCGTTCTCAAAATTTCAATGGTTTCGGCTGGGTGTTTGAAAAAGGCGAAAAAATTCTTTAGTGTATCTTATAGGAACAACGACGGTGTTTGGAGAAGCCATATATTTGTTGTTAATTGCTCAATTCACAAGAGCTAGTGAAATTGCTTCACAATTTTTGTTGACCTTTTCATCAGTTTTTGTTGCTTTTATGATCTTTATCGATTTTCTACTTTTGATCACAAGAAAACAATGAGATCGCATTCCCTACGAAAAAATATAAAACAATGAAAAATACGACCAACTAATATTATTTGTTGTCAGTCTTTAATAGATCAAATGAAATGGAATATCATCCTACCAATTATTTCAGATTTCAATGACTTCCTAAAGATCTGTTTTAAATTATTCATCGTATTATCTATCTTACGGGAGATGGGGGCTGGATGCGACGATGGATACTTTTCATTGGTTAAAGAGAATGGAAAATTCTTAAACCACACACCGGCTGCACTGTCAGATGGTATGTGATCCACAAAAATTAATTTAAAAACTGCTGCATTGAAAGTGTCTTTTGTAATAGTGTCAATTATTTTGTGACAGTAGGAGGAAATATTCGTATGCTTCATAAAATCAGGGAATTTTTCTGTCAATGGCGTTTCAATTGTATTGTTTTCTTTATGTCGTCCGCTTTGTTTTTTTTACTCAGACAATTTTTTTATTTCATGTTTTTCAAACAAAATAATTGTCGTTTGATTTTTAGAAATAATTTTAAAAACACGCGAACCAGACAAGAGGCCGAAATGGGGAAAAGGTCAATCGACATAAGATCGGAATGGAGAGAAAGAATGTTGATAGGAGTAAGACAAAAAGAATAAATTAATTTAATGGGGACACGGAAAAAATTTAAGCTCAAACGCGATACAGTACTTCTTAGATTTAGTCTATTATTAATCTATTTTTTTATTAAACAGGATCGGATACGTTTTATATCAACAATATGCGGGATAAAATTCATAAAGTTTAAGTTTCGTAAATTATACAGAAGGATTATTTCCTGGATAAGAAATTGAAAGATGTAATAGCAATCTATAATTTTTTATATCCATCCACATACTCATTGACCAATATTTCTCACTCCACAAAATTGGCAATTAAGAAAGAGTTATCTGTATTTTTATTTATCTTTTAAACTGTATTTTATTATTTTATAGAAAAGTGGAAAACTGATTCCTATTATTTAAAACATTTGAAATATATTTCTTAATTGGATGTATAAAAGTCCACCCTCTTTCGATATTTTTCTCACATATGCGCAAATAGTTAAACAATTTAAATCAAAGGGAAAATCTTTTACGTGTATATTTTGAATTATAAATATCCACACATTTATATTATTTTTCTTAAAATTTTTACTAATTTTTTAACTTCTACCTATGTGCAGTCTTTCAATGTCTCACCCTGCCAGTCGCTTGGCCTCACATTTTCTTTGGTTAAAAAGATGTAATTAATTGTCAAATTACATCTATTTCGGACTAATGCGTTTCCTGGGAGGAGAGATCATTAAAAGGAAAAGGAAAGATTGGAAGTAAAGTAAAAAAGCTTCTATTTGAGAAGGAAAATTTCCTCCAAGTAAGGATTCCAATCAATGCAATATTGGAGGGAGCTTTTTGTTGCTGTGGGACTAATAAATATAGAAATTTCTGTACAATTAGATATATCAAGTAAAATATTAGTTTCTGTTAAGAAACTACATCACAAACTTATTGGGCATGGTTTTGTTGTAGACGAGACAGCGATTGGAGGAGAAGAGCATAGAAGGAGATGGATGTGAATGAACTAAGAAGTTAAGTATCACAAAGATCATAATTTAAAAATTCTTGAGTTCTGGGTTGGTAGAAAGTTTTTTTATTAAGGGTTCTGGACAAAAGACAAACATAAGAAATAGTAAGACATAGAAGAAGAAAAAATGAATTGTAATTGTTAAAAATACGAAACAATTTTTTATTATAAGTTTTAACCAACAAATTTAATTAAAATTTTTATTTTGCAAAACATAAACTGTAAATTAATAATTTAAATTATAAGAATTTTTAAGAAGGAATTTCAATTTTTTTTGACATCATGATTACTTTTTCTATACTTAGGTCTTTTTGAATATATGAATTCTTGCGTCTTTAACGTGATTCACCTAGGATTATGGATTCCATTTCAATGACTATATTTTAATGTTTTTCTATCAATATGTGTTCTCTTCTGAGCCAAGCAATCACGTTATTTTGCGCTCTAGGTACTGTATTCCATCCGTTTTTATATTTTCGACCAAAATGGAGATGGAAATCTAACTTGACTTATGTTAGAATGCCTTAAAAGTTCATTTACCTTATTTTCATCAAACCCTGACATTTCTTGTTGCACGTTTACCAGAAATCGGTTTCTCCATTCAGCCAATGATTCATGTATATCTGCACAAGATAAAAATTATAATCCAGAATTTCAATTAATTAAAAGCCATAAGTTATAAAAATTTCCATATTGTACTGATAATCCATTATTTTTAATTTTTCCCTAAATATTTGGACATAAATGAAAAAAAAACCTCAATTTTAATATTCACGAATTCATAGTATCCTTTTCAAAATCACTTGCAATAAATTGTGCATAATATTCTTCAGTTACACCTGACGGAGTCTTGAAATGTTCTGACGTACATAGTTTGAGATTTGCGGTGCCTTCATTTATAAGCTAGAGGTAATCCTTTGAGTCATTTTCTCTAAAAACTAAGGCATGAATTGAATAAAGCTTTAGAAATATATTTAGACTCTCTTAAATGTTTCATTTATTATTTAATAAGTTACAACACTAAGTTTTATTATATTATTTTTTACCGAAAATAAATAAATGTTCTCATTTTCAATATCTTTCTTGATTATAAAAAATAAATCTCCTGAACTCAAATATTTTATTTCCTAGGTAATAATTAGACAAGCAAGGGATTGTAGCTTGATGGAATTGCTTTTACTTTTAGTTTTCCTTGCTGATTTTTTTTGTGAATTATTTGAAGGAAACGCCACCTTAGATACGATGCTAATAGGAGAAGCTAGGTGTTCTCTGCTTATTAAATCTATTTTTTTTCATTTCGGTGAACTGTTCACAATCCGCTATATCAGTAGCTTTTAAAGCCTTATTATGATCTCTCATATGTTGTAAGATATAAACATTATTTAAAAATACAACAAAAGTTCGAGTCTTAAAAAAATGGTAAGCAAGCTTCTTCCTGCCGAAGGATTTTGTTATTTGCATTCCCAAAAGGATATATCATCCCAGTACGCCTAATATAAAGAAAATAAGTTGGGTGTCAAGGTTTGTCAATTTTACTCCTCCAATTCTGTTCTTTGCCGAATAAACCTCCTATAAGGTGAATAACATCAAAAAGAAGAGAATTATGGTCATCTCGATGAGATAGACGTTTATGTATTTTACCTATCCAGAATAAACAAAAAAGAATAATAGTTTACATGGAAAGTCGAATTAAACTTTTTTCAATAAAATCCGAATAGACTTAGAAATATAATATCTATACCTGTTTATATTAACAAAAAGCGAATTAAAAAATTGTTTTATTTCATTCCTAATAAATGGTTTGTTTCACTTGGCGCGATATTTTTACTTCAAAACACCAGAAAGGTTTTATATTTGGCTAACGTCCGAATAATAAATGGGGATAAACATATATTCAGTAGTTGAATACTTATCAATTAATTGGAAATAAAATATAGAAAAAATCAGATTTTAAATAGTGTTGCAACAAAAAAATGTTGGGATAGGATAGGTCCCAGTATCGATTGTCTGGATAATACTAGAAAAGTTAAATTCAATAAGTGTAGCCATAAAGAGGAAAAAGAAAATTTCAAAGTCGAATAAGCTGAGAGAAAAGCTACAAAGATTATATTATCAGCCTGGCGGAGTTCCTATTAATGTACATGAGTGTCAAGCAATGGAGCAGTTTTTTTATTATGCCATAAAGATGTTGATTAGCTTTGAAGATTTATTTATTCGAAGCCAATTACCGGAATTTATCAATGATAATAAAATCAGCATTAGTATGAGGAATTGCCCTTTAAATTATACAATCAATCTCTTCGCCCTATGAATCTAGTCCTATTTCGAACATATTTCTAGAATTATGGTGCCCTTAGCGATATTTTGGGTTTGAGTCTGAACCTAAAAGAATTAATAAAAGGAATAAATTATATTATCTCGAAATATAGGCAAAGTTTCAACTTTGAACAAATAATAGTAAACATGAATATTTATAAAAAAATATGAATAAAATTTTTGGAATTTTACATTTAAAGACAATTTAAGAATTTTAAAGTTACAAATATTTTTTTTGAAACAAAACGGATAAAAAAAATGCCCCCCAGAAAAACTTAAAGAATGATTAACTGTCTGAAAAAATGGATCACAAAATGAGTTTGAATTTGAATTCATATTTTATGCAATTAATGCAGATTTTTGGTAAAAATGAAATTAGAATATTTTCATTGTTGCAGAACCTGATTTATTGATGATGTCGGAATGTTCTCATAAATTCGATTGCTATACTCAGTAAGATTTTATCGGAATGCACGGAAAACCCTAAATGAAGAGATATGAAAAAATAATGATAAAGGTGACGTTTAAAATGATAATTTTTATTGCCCTTTAAAGAATATTTTAAATTGTAGTAGTTAAAAGTACAAATTGAGAAAAATGCCGTCTGAACTCTCACGAAATTATATTAAGATGAAAATAATCTTAAATAAAAGTAGAAAGATTATGAAAAATTTGTCTAAAAATAATTTATGTTTTTTATATTATTCTTGAATTATTTTTGTTTTGTAAGAATGTTCAATCTTTGCTTTGCTCCAGTATGTAACCATAATTAATAATAATAACCCCGTCAATATTTTTCCGTCAATATTTTTAATAGAAATAAGCTTATTAGAATTATGAATTAAAAAATACATGATAAATGTATATAGTATGAATAGAAGCCCAAAGTTTGATGTTTTAAAAAATACTGATTCAGTTATCACAAAGGTAAGAAGCTAAAACGTTTTGCTAAAAAATCGCCATTGCTTGAAGATTTTTCACAACTATGTATTAATTTGATATAATATGAACGTTATTTTCAAGGCTGACATGGCTAAATGTTCCAAATGACTTGTATATGTCTTGGAATTATATATAATTAATTAATAAACTCTTTGAGATATTAAATTAAATTTGATTATAAATGAATGTTTAATCCAATCTACCGCCATTTCAGATAACATGGCAAAAAATAGATCTTTAAAAATCTGAAATAAATGAATTAAAAATAAATAAATATACAGATGAAAATGATTGAAAATGTACATTACTAACACCAACACATAAAATCATAATAATATAAATAAAACGTTCTCTTGCATCTATTTTATAAATAAATTATAAATTTAAAACCATGATTACACATAAAAACCAAATTTTTACGATCAACTTTTTTAAATACATTTCCTTTTATTTCTACAATCTATTTTATAATATACTAAATAGACACACTTGATTGGAAATAAATAAAGACAATAATAAATGATTATGAGCATTTACTGCAACATTTAATGAAATTAATTGTAATAACATAATAACAGCATGAATATCTATTTTTAATAATTAAAGATAAATACATGAATAAATAATTACAACAAAATAACTGAGAAATCTATCAATATATTTTCCGTATCTAAATGATGTAAGCATTTGTTTAGCATAATCCATGACATCATAACCCAAAGAACACATTAATTTATCTAATACCTATAATTATTACGAAATTAAAATTATTACTTCAAGGAAATTATACAATACATATATTTTAATAAATGTTTGACCTTTTATTATGTGATAAAAAAGAGGAATTTTAAAAATATTCATTTGACTCAAACATATAAATATAGAAAAATCTAAATTGAACGAAATATAATTATTAAATTTATACATTTCAAAAAAATCATTTCTGTGTAAACATTTATTGAAATTTTTTCTCCTTTAAAAATATTAAAAATAGATTTTAATAAAAATAATAAAATTTTTAATGGATAAACAGTGAAATAGGATAGGAAAATATCAAAACATGCAATAACTCCAAATGTCATAAACTAAAAAATAATTATAAATTAATTAAAATACCTTTTCTAATTGCCATGGTGTTGTTAAAAATAAATTTATTTTTTCAACACTATCACTTTTGATATTATTTTTATGATTTATTTCTCCTATACCTATCTCTGAATATACAAAATCCCAAAATTTATAGAAACGACCTAAAACAAAATTAATTA
>SGJC01000679.1:0-12262 GCA_009887335.1 Henneguya salminicola
TCAATATTATTAAAACAAACAAACCACTTTAATTTTTACCCCCTGTGTGACCTAAGAATGTAAAAATAGCAACTCGTTTGGTTTTATTGTTTAATCGAAAATCGAATTTCTCGTCTTCAATATTCATTGCCTTGTTTTCCCTTCCCTGTCTTCCGTCAGTAACATCAGGCTAATTTTTTTGTGATCGTTTGAAAATCTTTTCTTCTCTATTTGTTTATTCTCATAATTCAATAAAATTTTATTTAAATCTTAGCTTAAAGTCAAAAGTTCTGTTTCGTTTAATATGTCGCTAGAATTAATCGTTCTGGTTAAATCATAAATACATTTTCGGATCTTTTAATAATATATGTTAGAGTAACATTTTTCTTTATCCCCATACACCTTGCCTTTCATCAAGTTGTACTGTTTTTTGCACATTTGCAAGCTCATGCATAAATACGAACTTATAAAAAAAAGGGCTAAAACAGGACTAATTCCTAAGAATGTTCTAAAACCAAAAATTGAATTGAAGATGACTAAAAACAGTAAAAACAACATTAAACATTATTTTAATTAATTTTGCATAGAAGTCTTTAATTCAAAACAACCGAAGGCTTACAGATGAATGGTCATTTAAATCGATATGCTCAATGCCTTTTCTTATTCTATCGCAATGGTTCAAAAAATATTATGTGCCCCTGGGACTATCATCTGGTCGTTTTTTTTATCATCCTCGTTAAACAAACCTGGCTTGTATAATGCGAGCATCTCGAAATTCGGTCCCATTGACGCAGTTGTTTCGAGTATATCCAAATCCGTCAATAATGAGGTGGGGCTTCAAGGATTTCATCTTTTGTTTGTTTGGTGTGGATTATAAATTGAATTTTTATTCCTTTTGTTTAGTCTTTTATTAATTGATTTTATGCGTTTTTTTGGAAGAAATTATATTTAGCTCATTTTTAGTCCTTTTTTTTCACGGTACCGCATAAATAGATTAGGATATTTTTTTCATCCACTTTTATTCTAAAATTCATTAGTATGATTTGTTTCATTTATTTTATAGGAATATAATTTTTGTTTAAAACATTGTATAATATAAAATTATTTAATATCTGTTAGGCGAAATTTAAATTGCTGGGAAGAAAAAAACCTTCGATATTTGTTATCCCTTGACAATTTTTATTTTTTCGTTTTTAATCTTGCTAAAGTAGCCAACGATTAAATACAATCATATTCACCCAGTCAGATGTATTATGAGCATATTGGAAGAATAATCTGCAATTAAATTTTTTTAATCCCCCCCTCGCAATATTGTATTTTTAAATTATAGACGAGGGTAATTCTCCTTTGTTGAAAAAAAGGCGATAAAACTGTTTATTTGTATATTTTTTAGAATCTTTACATGCAAAAACTTTAGTAGGCATCCGCTTATAAATAAAGGGATTCTATCACGTTTATAAATATTATTAGAGCTATATTTCTATCTTTTTAGCTTCATTTAATCTACAGAATCTCCCTTTTGGTCGTTAATACCCTTGCCCCAAATTATTGTTTCCTTGATTTCAGTTCTTTATTAAAATATATAAATCCAACTTTTGATGTTTTAAACCGGTCTAGATATATCTCTTCAGAATATATTATATCTTGTAATTTAAGTATCTTATCATAATTAAAAACATCATTAAAATCAATTAATTTTTTATCCAAATCCTTTTTCTTCTTTTTTCTCATAATTTCATTCTATTCCTCTTATTGTATTCGAACTTTTAATTTTTTCTTAATATTTTACTACTCTAGATTTGATTCATAATAATACAAATATTTTGAATCAGCCTGAGAAAATTTTGTCCTTTCATAAATAATTAATATTTGGAATTTCTCACTTGAAACGGAATTATTTCTAATTTTTCATTGAGTAGGAGAATGATTTTTATCCAATCATTTTCAACATTTTATAGGCGCTACATGTTTTAAAAGAATAAAGATTATAAGAATAAGTTCGATTCTTTATGGAAGAGAACTTTTATTTATCTAATTATTGTGGTCTTCCCTAGCTACTCCCTGGTGTAAGACAGTATGTGATATTTTTTTACAAATATAATGTGTAAACCTATGGAATAATTTGAAGACAAGTTATTTCAGGGGTTTTTATGGAAAATATCGCTCTTTTAAAAAAAAATGATTTAACATTGCAGAGATTTTACTTTATTTATAATATATTACACAAAATACTCGTTTTTAATGTATTAATAAATGCTTCCATTATCAAAACAGGTTTAAACCATAAATTTTAATACGATGTATATAAAATATTTATATATTTTCATTCGAAATTAAATTAAATCTAAATGATCAATATTCCAAAATTTAAAAAAACTTAAATAAATTAAAAATATTTCCTAAACCAAATGATAATAAAATTATTAATTTAATTTATGGCTTCTCTAATTAATTGGTGCTCGAGTAAAATATACAATTGTGGGCTACATCAAACATTGCGGATTGAGTGGTGTAATCAATATTATATGTTTTTTTTTTTAATTTCGATGGCAGATGGGGGTATTTTTAACGAGATCCAAATCCATTTATGGTATGGTAACTATGAGGCGTGACGAAGAAGACTGATGGGAATGAATAACAAATTTTTCTTTCCTCTGCCTCATGTTTATTCTATTTAACCTACAATCTACATAGAGTTATTTGATGAAGTAAGTCTCAATAAGATTTCTGTGTTATCAGTATATCAATTACATAAATAGATTTTAATGCGTGTTCGATTTTTATATCTCCACATAAGTGTAATTAACTGCAATTAAAATATTATACAAAAACTAGTTACAAATAGTTGATAATAAATTTAACCATTGTTGAAGTACAGTTTCAATCGTTTCTAATTTATGATAATCTTTTTCGTCTGCCCAACTGACTTTGGCTTGATATTTATGATATTCATTTCCAACTTCAAATTTATAAAATTTAATATTTTTTGTTGAAAAATAGTCAATATAGCTTTGTAAGCTTTTGGTAAGTACTTTAGAGTTGTTTTTGCTTCCAATATATACGAGAACCTCAAATTATTGATACAATTAAACTTGACTGGCGTGTTTTCTTATTAAATTTTCTGAAAACATAACAGCTGATATAACTGGAAGTAGATTTTCATTGCAATTTTCTTTTCCTAAATTGATTATTTTTTTTATTTAATCATTAATAATCTAATTAAAGAAAGTTTTCAAAGAGAAAAAGTTAAGGTAAAGTAAAATCATCCTGCAATATTTTAAAATAAGCAAACATTTCTAAAAACAATGTTGTGAAATTTCTTGGCGTAAAATATTATATTTATTTTTACATAGGATTCTTACGAAGAAAAAAAGTTTTAAGAAAATTCTTAATTTCAAATATTTCGTTTGATGAATATTTAACGATTGAATGTAGGCCACTTGTAAACGGTAGGCAAATATATTTAAGCCTACTGTATCAGAATTATATTATGCTTCTTTTTCTATGTCATAATTAATTTTTTTTAGTTTTGGCAAGTAAAACAGTCTCCCCATTTTTTTTATAGATTATGCTTCTCCATCAGGGTTCAGACAAAATGACAAGTTAGCCAGAAAAAAATAAAGATAAAGAAAGAATAATCCAATTTCGTTAAAAATTTATTTACTTTTTTCAAGTATAAATAAGGCCTGGGCAAACCGCAAGACAATTCGGCACTACCCATGGAGCCACTTCTAACAAATAGGAAACCATATATTCAAATGAATTTTAGAAAATTTATTTTTATTTATAATCAAGAACAGTAATAAAAATATGAGAAAATCGAAAATTTAACTTTTATTATTATTTATTTTAGATATGTATTTGTATTATTTCTGTAAAAATTGTATCAAAGAAATTTGAAATTTCAGCTTCAAAAATGTTGGCCAGCGTCATGGCTGCTCTGGTTTTTAAAATAAGTTATTGGTGCATTGAAACTCATTAAAGTCACAGAGTACTTTTTTAGATCTGCTTCATAAATGAGCTGAGGTTCAAGCTGAAGTATCCTACAATAAAGATCGCGTCGTTAATATGCTTTTTTAAAATAACCTTTAATCTAGAACTATACTTATTTCAATAGAAATTGAAAGGAGGAGCATGAAAAAAAACTCATAGCTTTGAGAAGTTTCATTGTATGTTTCTTGCTTAATTTTAAAACATATTTGGTTGGCACTTATTTGAATCGTGATCTAACTAAAGTTTTAAGTTTTCTTTTAATATATAAAAATATTGCAAATGTTAAGAAAAACAGTTAAAATATTAATCATTCAAATAAATTTAATCATTTTTTATTGTTAGGTATAAAAGCAAAGAACATGAGAGGTGGAATAAACAAAAAAAGTAAAGAAGAAAATTGGCAGTTAATTAATTTTAGGGATATGATTTCTATAAAAAATTTTTTGACAAATAATTAATGTGTTTAATCTATTATAAAATATGCCATCAATGAAATTATACAATGTAAAAGGCCATTGCGAGGAAATATTTTGAATTTTTTAAAATCTTAATGATAAAAATAGAAAAATGAGTTGAAATAAAAATCTGTTTTAACCGCATTTATCAATCTTTTTTAGGTTGTGGCCCAGTTTTGGCGACAACAGAAATCTCATTGCAACATAACCCGAATATGTATTCCATGCACTAAAGGAAATACTTTTTATTTTCAAAATAAATTATGGCAGGCCAGGGGCTAAACTAATCATGCTATTTCTTTGTCCATTTGTCAAGTTAAACTAATAAGCCGTATTTCAGTTTACAGGCCTACGTTTCTTTCATGTAAAAATATAAATGGATATTTTTCTTTGTGAACCCCTCATTTGCTGCACAAAATACTATAAAACAAATTAAACGTCTTGAAAATTATCTTTAAAATAAAAAAAAGGAGTAGACGTGAATTATAATTTATTAATATCACATATTTTGATTCCACCTCCCCGCTAAATTATTTATTTCCGCAGGCCCAGGTTGAGAAAAAACTCTTTAAATTCACAGAAAAATGTGTGTTAGCAAGCCAGTTAACAAATCAAAGAATGTCGTTAAATCTAGCTATACTGTGTTTAGTTGATATCTGAAAACTTCAACCCATTTCCAGATTCGGGCATTACTAAAAATTGCATATTAGGCTCTGTTAAAGTTATTTTTCAAGATGAGGAGAAACTGTTTTCGTACATAAGTTTATTCGCAGAGCAGTAGAAAAAATAAATTATTATATGGCTAAGGAAATTGTAGGTGTTTTATAACATATAATTTATCCTTAAGTGACATGTTTTCTAGCATTAGACAAAAGTGTTTATGTGTGTGGGATACGGCTACTCTTTCAATTTTTATAAGAAATATCAGCTCATCTTTTTAATTTGCTGAAAAATCTCTTAGTCTTTAGGTCAGACTTGAAGACACTATAAACTCGTACAATATTTATTTGGTGATCATAAAATTTTGCAAATAAAATATACTTAATTTTCCCTTGTTTTAAGGATTTATTGTGAATATAGTTACTTCCGTGATAGGGAAGAGAATATTAAAGGGGCAATCTTTCTTCTGCAATACATGTCAATTTTGAAAATCGAAACAACAAAAGGTTATATTTTAAATTGGTGATTCCTAATAAAAATTTATGCGCCCAATGGTTTGAATTTCCGAATTTTGTGTCTGTCGTTGAGAAATGAATTTATTTAATCAAAACTAACGCGTATCGTCATCAATCATTCCAGGAATACCTCCTTTCAGAATATGATTCTGGGTGCAAAGATGTTATGTATTTTTAAAATTTGATGGTCAAACCGAGAAAATTGTTTGAGGTTCGTTGGAAATTCTAGAAGAAATTAGAGTTTTCTTAAAGAAAACAATCTTGATGCTAAGGAACAATATGATGGCAAAGAGTTTTCTTATTTTTTTTCTATGAATATTACAGAGAAACTGAAAATGTTAAAAAAGTAGATACAAAGGGAAAAGAAATTGTTAACTGATTTGTGCTAATTATTGATTCCATTCAAGAGAAAACTCAAGTTATGGGCAACTAAATTTAAACAATGCAACTGCGTTCATGTTCAAATTTTGCAAAAGTTTCAGTGATTTATTCACAAATATTTAAAAAAATTTTATGCGTGCCAGATCAAAGATTTGAGAAGCATGACAACGTTAAAAATTCTCAGTTCTTCCTTTCATATTGAGGATTCTAAAATTCCTACCCATTTTCAGTTATAACTAATTTAGTTGGATTCCAATCCAGAGCTCATTCACAAATTCAACGAAATGAATAAGGTTGTTTTCTGAAGCAAATTGATCAAAGAAAAAAATCTCAAAATGTAGTTAACTAAGTTTGAACGTCTTAAGCATACGAACAAAAACTTTATCAAAAAGAACTCCTTCACAAAATAAAAAGTCAGCACCACTCACAGATCGTGATTTAAAAAAATGGCTTAAATTTTTTACTTCCAAGAGTTTAATAGATATCAACAAGCTGGAAGCAAAACTGTAGACGCTAGTTCTTTCAGTTTTCATTTGTGAATTTTACCTGAATTATAAAAAGTAAAAGATTTTTTCTTAATTTTTAGCCCGAACAATATTTGAGAATATCAATTGGTCATTGGCATAGTATGGGATGCCCATGCCTGATTAAAATTGTTTTAGGATGTAAAAGGTTGGTGGTAGATTTGTAGATATGGACAAAATTATAAAGAATAAAGCAAAAACATCAGAATAAGGCTCACGAACGAAGTCTGCCCATAAAAATTAGTTTTTAATAAAATTAACACAAGTGGTACGAGTTCTATTTGTTCCTTTATGTAATTTGAAATCTCACATATTTATTCAAAAATAATCTTTAATCGATAATTGTTTTTACATTTTACTGTGAAGCTTAATTTAATATTTGAGATAGAATAAAAAATACTATATTTAAGGAATTAAAATTGTGTGATCAAATAGCATTCATAAAATAAATTTTTTAATAATATTTCCAATAAATTTTTATGTTTAAAAATGTTTTTATTTCACGTTAATAAAATATTTTCTAGGAGATTATCAATCAAAGAAATTAAATTTTATTAAGAAAAAAAGTTGTATCCTTTTTAGAGAATTAATATCAATTTTATTTTTATCAGGTGTTACAAATTACATAGTAAGTCTTTTTTTCATTTTCAACTTGTTCATTTAAAAATTTCCTTTTCAAAGAAAAAAACAACGACATAAGCTTAAACACTATACAAAATTGGGATGTGTTTTGAAGTTTATTTATTTTCAATAGACTTTTTTATGAAGAAATTTTTGCCTCACATTACGATAAAGACCCCTAATATAGAATATCTCTTGTAAACTGAACATTAAATTAGTTGAATTATTAAATAGAAAATGTAATATATTGAAGATCAATATCCCTTTATAGGTCTATTTAAATGGGGAAGACTAGCTTAGTTAACAGCATTATCTTCTGTGAGGATAAACGAAATTAAGCTACTGTCCGTGACATAAAACATTAGGTTTTTTTCTAAAAATTTTATGTAGTTTTTCTTTTTTTATAGGTCAGTAGATATACTTTTCTATGACAACCAAAGTCCTTTTTCTAATGGTATATGTGTAATTATGGAAGGAAGGGGCATTTGTCGGCAGAAAAAAATTGTGAATCTTAGTTATCCATAAAGACAATTTAAATATATGATTATATTTTTAACGATTAAAAATATTTTGCTGCCGAATATATTTATATCGTAAAAATCCTTAAATTATAAATTTTATGTTTAACATAATATTGGCCAATTTTTTTTACAAAAAAAGAATATTCGTCGAACACTGAAAATCTGTATTTTAATATTTTACCTCAATTATAACATTTTTATTCCTTTTATGTAAAATTGAACAGAAAATAAGAAATAAAAAAGGCGCATAATTAACCTTATAAAAGCTAATGAACATAACATTAAGAAAATAGTCGTATTTATTTATTTAATAAATAAGTAAAGTTTTTATATAATTTTATCAATTTCTTCATCAAAAATATACCTCGGAATATTTTTAAACAAAATTAAATTCTAAAATATAATTCAAGTAATTTTAATACGATAGAGCAGTTCTCAAACCTTAAAATTTGTCAAATAACTTAAAAAAATATTTTTTTTAGGAATGGGATTGAATATTAAAAATTAAGCCTAACAAATGTATCAGATAAAAAAATTTATTCTCATCATTGCATATAAAAATATAAATAATCCGATATTTGCAAATTTATCAGCTTAAAAAAAGTTCTATCTCAACCAATTATATATATTTGTTGACGTTACCTTCTTCTGGGTGTATAATTTCAGTAAAATTTTCGAGTGATTCAAGCGCTTGACTAACGTTTGATGATTGGGTGTCGTTGAAACGATATAAAATACTCGAATTAAAACATAAGATAGCAAAAGACGTTTTATTTCCGTCAACAGAAGGATCAATAGCTGCTAATATAGGGTCCATTAATTTAACAGGTTCCATCCATTTAATCATTTCAGTCATTTCAACAGCTATACCTAGATCCAGAATACAAGATTTATGATATAAAATTAAACTAAATTAATAAAATTAAAAATACGAAGAAAAAAGGATGATATTAATCATTAAACGCATACACTGGAGGATTGAGTATGAGTGCGTCTTATAAACAAAAATGAATCGAAAATAAACAAAAAATTAAACAGACTAATTATGAATTATTTAACTTTTCTTTAAATCGCAAACAAGCTCAACAGAATTTTTCAGCGTTTTTAGTTTTGAAATAAATAAATTTAAAATCTAAATACAAATATAATCAATATTACATCATCATGGTTATATTGCCCCATATTTGAATTTTTGGAAATGTGATTGAATTTTTCCAACAGTCTAAGTTCGTTGGATTCTTTCATTATCATAAAATTATCTGTTTCTCGTTTTAACTAAATGTTATCAACTATTCATGCCTTTTTTGGATCAAGATTTACTAGAGCACTTTGCAAATGCATAACCATATGTCTAAATTCAATAAAAAAATGAACCAAAATAGAAAAAAAAATGATTTTTTTACTATTATTCATTAAACCATGGTAGGAAGTAAATGAATTACTTTATTGTCAGAATTTAAAAAAAAATGTATCCACAAAGAAATAATATTATATTGATGTTCTTTCTTTTTAAATGATTTAAAAAAAATAATTTTATAAAAGCACAAATATAAAAAATTTCGATCAATGTCTAACGGTTGATTTATTGTATAAAATAATCAGGTAAAAGGATATTTATTTAGCAGTTAAATATTAGATTCATGTAATTTAAAATTAGTAAACATTCTTGCAGAAAGTAAAGCCATACACATTTTAAAGTTAAGTTTAATTAATTAAAAAAATATAACAACTCTAATCAAGGAGATATACAAGTATGTAAAACATCCGAATGGGGGTATATTTATAGATCGTTCCGAGATAAATCAAGGCTCTAAAAACTATATTTTTTTACGTCACATATCAGAAAATCATGAAAATATCATATAAAATGTAAGTTCTACAACTCCATGAATAAGATTTGCTTATTTTGGTACATAATTAAACTAATATATTCAAATTTACAAACTATGCATTTTTACCAATAGATCTTATCGAAAATTGAGATGACTAATATTGAGACAGGAGCAGTTAACCTCCATTCCCCTCCTTGAACAGATGCTTTATATGAGATATTTTATTTTAATTTGAATGGTAAAAGCGAAAAATTTTACTGTTTTAGTCCCGCATAAATAATACTAATATCAATTACGCAACAATTTTGTATGGCAATTACAAAGGAACATATTATAATAAAAACAAGATATTTGTAATTATATTTAAAAATAGATGAAAATTGTATCTTTATTTGTGAGTTTTTTTTTATTTATTAATTCAAATATACCTAAATGTTGTTACTAAATTTCCCATGTATGAAGGAAAATCGGTGTCCGTTATCCATTTAAGATGAATAATCTGTGTTTTATTTTTCGATTAAAATACCTTCGATATTCGTGCATACATATTTGTATGGTTTAATTTTAGAGCTGTAAGTCGCTCAGCAACTTTTATTTGCTGTTGGGCTAATAATTTCATCTGAGAATTAAAGTTCTATAAAATAAATATTTCCCCGCTTACGTCAAATTTTCCTTCTATCAATTTTATTTTATTATTCAGCTCAAATTTTCTCTCCGCGAGGGCCTTAATCCCTAAAGAAGCTACTGGAATGTAAGGTTTGTAATCATTTCTATTTTCGGGTATATTATTCCAACTTGGAATTGATTTAAATGAATTTGACCATTCTTCATTTGTAAAGCCTGAAAAATTATTTGTTAACTAATTCACCATTTGGAACATTTTTTATCTTTTTATCATAAAAATTGAATTTATATTTTATTGGTAAACATATTGAAAAGTTTGAATTTATAATTTTTAGCTAAAATTTATCAAATAAAATATTTTTCATTGAGAATAATTAATCATTAAAATATTTATTATTCCATAATATTTTGGAATTTAATTTTTGGTAAACATTAAACATTACAAATATTTTTCATAACTTATTTCTGTTCATAGTCGTCAAAACAAAGAAAAACTTCTATCGCATATTATACAAGATCAAAATACATAGAAAAAATATTAATTTTGAGCATGCCAAAATAAAAATAATAAAATTATTCACAAAATTAATATATTTTGTTGAAATATTAACTTACCTTATTTCTTTGAACTTCTAGATGTTCAAAAATCTCACTTGAACGCAATATTCGAATAACATGATTTCTTTGATTAACTACATTACCAAATATTAGGATCATAACACTAATTTTGTTATTTTATTTTTACTTTCCACAGACCATTTTATTTATTTCAAGAATTCTTAAACGATAGTTCTGTTCTAATGTATCGAGATTTTCAAGTAAAAGCATTAAATTTTTTTCTATATCATTTAATAATATGTTTTTATCGCATTTGATATATTTTATTTTTAAACAGTATGCTCCAGAAATATTTTCGATTAGTTGGTCATAAAAAATTGTCTTGTAAAAATAAAAGTAAATTACCTTAAATTTATTTGTCAAATATTGGGAGGGTAGAGTAATGTAGTTGGTTTCAGAAATTAAATAAGGATTTTGAAGACTTTTTCTTATCTGGAAAATATTTATACAATCTCCTAGAAAGGCTTGAATGTCATTTTTTGTATCCACATAAATATTATCAAAACAAGGAGCAAAATTAACTTTGCTTATTTTTTCTAAACTTTAATTTTATTTTAAAAACTTTTTGAACAAAAAGATAAAGTCGAAATATTATCAATGTCTCAATTCAAATATAAAATAAATTACTCGGCAAAATTTTTAAATAATTGTAAAAAGTTTTAGAACATATTGGTAGGTTATGTATGTATTTATGAAATAATTTAGTTTTATTTTCTTATTTTATGTAAATAAAAGCTATGCTTTGTATTTTTTTCGGCCAAATTTTATTATTTTTGATGAGATATAGTTTTTTTGAAGCTTTAAAATTATTATGTTGGAGAACAACTAAATTTTTATAAAAGCAAATAATTGAACATTCATCCCATTCGCGTTGAAGTATTATTGAAGGAATATCTATGTCTTCTATAATTTCGTAAATTATATATTAACACCTTTTAGAAGTCCTGGAGGAACGATTATTCTTCCAGCGTCGCCAATAAGAGAATCTGTAATAAAAGATACATACCAATACTTTGAGAATATTTTTCTGTCAAGATTTCATCATTTTTGAAAAAATTGTGACTCAAAGATACCTTATTCTGAAAGATAAAAACAACGTGATACGTCTGAATTGCAGTTATTTTTCATCGTAAAAAAGTATAGACCAGATTATACCGCATAAGGTTAATTTATTTTATTTTTTTAATTTTTTTAAAGTAATTAGTATTTTAATGGAAGCTTCAAAACTATTTGATTTGGTATGTTTTAGTTTTTGTTCAATAAATATTATGCCAATTTAACAAATAAGATAACTTATTAAATATCTATCAATCGGTAATTATCGTTTTCGGAATGCAGAAAGTCATCACTGTTTACAAGTTTTATTTTTAGTTAAATTTTATTTATAAGAAATCACAGGAGACTTAACTGAACTTTTATATTATTTTCTTTAAAATAAAAGGATTTAAATTAAATTCATAATGATTAAAACTTATAAAAAATTAAGAAAACTTGAAAGATCTGAACGTCAAATTTAATTGTTATAAAAAAAGGGAATTT
>SGJC01000680.1:0-20962 GCA_009887335.1 Henneguya salminicola
GACAGACAGACAGAATTGTTTTAATATATTATTAATATTAATTATTTAAAAACAATCTAAATAATTTTTCAAAATTTAAAATGAGCCGAATCCGCCGTATACACGCAGCGCGTGCGCAGTTTAGTGTGGCAGACAGACAGACAGAATTGCTTTAATATATTATTGATATTACGATCACCGTATTGATCAGTTTGTCTGATGCACAAACAAAATTGGAATAGGATGGATTTTAATCAATTGAGTTTATGTGCATATACAAAATAATATAATATTATATTGACATGAACAAAAATTATAACATATTTGACGAATAGCTTTTATGAGAAATATCAAACACAAATTTACATTTGACTATCTCAATTTGGAGTCAAACAAAATAAAATATATTTGAACATAATTTAAAAATAAAATGGAAGAATACAAATATATAAACTTTGAATGTATTTCATTCCCCCTTTTTTACAAATCAGTTTTGAAAAGATGAATTAATTTAAACAGCTGATTCTATTTGTATAAAATACAGTAAAAATATAAATCACTACTGAACAAGTTGTTTCACGAAATTTGGTTCGGATACAAAAAAATAACATCGTTTTTTTTTAAAAGAGGGATCAAGGTTTATAAAATTTATATTACTAGAGAACATAACTGATAGGGAAAAAATATGTCTTCCATAAATTACATAGCGCATATGGGGGGAGGGGGGGCAGGTTTGTAATATTTGATCATTTCTGGCGTTAAGTAATTTATGAACCGCCATAAAATACCTGTGTTAAAAAATTTCAATATTAAAATAGAGTATTGTGGTACGCCCAGTAGTCACAGCTCTGTTTGCTCCCAACCCTTGTGTTAATTTTTTTATAATTTTCATTTTTAGATTATAAGAATTTTCTTATTTAATTTGTTGAGGATTTTTAAAGATTAAATTTCAAGTCCTCGTTCGGTTGAAGATCAACCAACTTAACGATAGATATTTTTTTACCTTGTTGTTAAGGAAGAAGATCAAATTAATTTTGATGAAATCTTAAGACTAGTAAATTTTTAATGTCTATAAATTCATCCGCAAAATCTTTTATAATAATTCAATATTTTTCATATTTTTTTTGATAGGAAAGCTGAGAACTTTTTTTAGGCGGAACGAGTTTTAACTAATTCTAAATCATACTCGCAAGTGAATGCCTGCCTGGTACGACGTCTATAGAGGGAGGAGGCTGGGTAAATTTATAATGGAGAGGAAGACGGCATTGCTTATTACCATCTTAGATTTTTTGAAAACGAGTCTACCTAGTAGTCGGCTAACAGTAGCTAAAGGATAATGAGTAAAGCTTTTCATAAAAAAAAACAGTAATTTTTAGAACATAAATCGATGGGAAAAAATTTTATTTTATCTTTGAACAAAATTTTAAAACGGAGCCTCCATTTAAAGCCAATATTAAACTCTTTCGTGGAAAAAGATTGAATAAAAAATTTAATTTCGCATATATTCATTATATCTCGTTTTTTTTATTAAAAATAATTTATTGTTTAAAAATGTTAATTTTATTGCTATAAATTTATTGTTTCCAAAGTAATAAATATTTTTAGCCCGTTATTTGCAAATCTATCGATTCAACAATGATTATTATGATTTATCTTTGATTCAATGATTAAAACATAGTATTAAGTGGTTGAATGGCATGCGCGTATCAAAGGCTTGTAATATCATGGAATTAGGAGAGTTATCAGAAACTGAATTTGATTTTATTTGGAAGAATATTTCATCTAACCTTCAACCTATTAGTTGTGCATTAGAGGATATTAAAATTCATGACCTATCGATATCAGCTACAACAATATGCACAAGATCTTGTCCCATTCGGGGAGAAAAGATCTTTTACGAACTATCCAGTGAAGTTGATTTAAGAAATCATTCTTCCTACACACATAATCCAAGGGAAATTCCTACCCCTGGGTATATTTTTATCAATCTTATAAAAGTATAACCTCCTACACTTCAGACAAAAAATATATGGCCAAAGCTATCAAATATAAGAGTGAAGATAAATCCGGAAATATGATAGAGGTATTTTAGAACGATATTAAGATAAAGATATGGGAAGAAACTCAGTTGATAGACTCGGTAAATTTGATGAATAACACTTGTCATGGTGATTTATGTCTCGAAGGTATAATAATTTACTACATCACAGAAACATTTTCATCGATGGTATGGAATAAAAACAACGATCAACTTTTTTATATTGCTGAAAGTTTAAAACCAAAACTCAATAAAAACAACCTAAAATACCACGAGTTTCATGAAAATTTCGGGGAGAAATTAGGCTCTATTTATAAACCTGACATTTTCTGCTTAAATATTCTGACAAAAAGTTTAACAAAAGTGTTCGAACGCCCTTTTAACATATTTCCTTCAAAAGTATTTCATATTCACATGATTCTAGTTATTTTTCACGAACAATGACCTTTATTTTCTCGCTTATGAAGTCCGTGATTTTGCACGTGGTCTCTTGTATTGTTCAAACCAACCGTATAAAATCCGTTTTAAATTGTATAGGAGTGCACTATATATTTTAAAAGATTTAACAACACTTGGTAGGAAATTAATAGTTTGTGGAAAAGGATATCCAAATTACATGCGCTTTTATGTTTGGATCTTTTTAAATTAAAGGCCCCGCCATAGCATGTGAAAATTTATTTATTCCACACATTTTGAAACGTTCAGGTTAAAAAAAAAGTTTTAAGAAATATTTCACTACTACTACACAATAAAATATAAATCTTTATACTTTTATATGTTCCATATGTATTTTAGTGCGGATAGGCGGTATCCAAAAATACAATTCACCCGTATTTTTAATGCTATTTGAAAAACGAATTTTGTTTAATACAAAAATTATTTAATCTCTTAGCATGCTCTCGTTTTTTCCCATTTGTAGATGATATTACACAAATCAATATATAATATTTCATGTTGAACACATAAATATTGAATATTGTTCTGTATCTGTTATAACGCATGCGCAGAGCAACAATTTATTCTGTACCAAATAATGCAAACTTCTAGCGAACGTATCAACATAAGAAAAAAAATCAGGTTGATAAATTTTCCAATTATAACCGCACAATCTTAATATGATACCTTCTTTTAGGAGCTTTTACACAACTATTAGCTTGAAATTACACTGCCTTTATTTCAATAAAACAAAATATATTATCATAAACAAGTCAATGAAGCTCCCATTCGTTGTTAACAAATAATTTTACACTTCAAATGTATTTGATAATCGATGCTAGCGTATTCTAAAGAGCTGCATGACGTCCTAATTCACATTCTCTTCATCCTTCAAGATAATCATAATTACATACAGGCAATAGATTTATTTCCATCTCCTTCGCATATATTCTCTATGTTGACTGTCTCCTTCGTAGACACGTTTACAAAGCTGAGGCTGTGAAACGTTTAAGCCTCAATCTGTATTTTTCAAATTCTTGCCATAATTTGCTTTACCAATTAAAAAGATCTCCGTATTATTTTATGGAATAAAACGGTGCAAGGAATTTTTTAATATTCAGCCCAAGAACATAATGTTTTAAACCCAATGAACGAAGGTATGAACTACAACCATGGTATTAAAAGTAGAGGGCTCCAAATTTTCAACCTTATTCTCTTTGAATATTTATACTCCAGACGCAACAAAAAACACGATCGGGTGACGCTAAACACAGGCATAAAATCTCGTTGATATTATGTTTATTTCAGATTCTGTTGGAATTTTTCTCCCAATAATTTTATTGCATTACATGCGTAAAAAATATAAAAAAATCATGAATTTCTGATACTATTACTTTTCCCACGTGTTTAAAGTGCCAAAGGAGCTTATTTAACTTATGAAAATTAAAGCCAAATGTGTAAAATAAAATCGCGGGAACGGTATTTTTACTTTTTTTGACCCTGGGAAAGGTTATTTTGTTTATTGTTATAAATGCAATAATGGGTCTTTCGTTAATATGCGTAACGGCAAAAGGTGCAATTTTTATTCCCCCACTCTCCTTTTATCCCGTTTTCACATAATCTATTAGCAATTCCTCTCCTTGTAAAATTTCGTAACAAAATCACTTACCTAACATACCCGCCCCCCTAAAGCGTTAAGTAATTTACGAACGACCTCTAAACATCAGAATATAAATTAATGTTCGTTTACATTTTTTATTCTTTCATTGGTTGGAAGTGTTAAGCTAACATTTGAGTCCAAACAAAAATTTAGCCCATTCCCCCATAAATTTTAAAATATCCAACCTCTGGGCTTCTCAACAAGTTTTGGCACAGCTGAGCAAACAGATATTTTTTAATTATCCATTTCAACGATAAGATAACAAATCTAAAATTATTACCTAATTTAAATATCAAAACATTTATAGATGCTTTATAAGTACCTTAAAAATAATTTTCTATCATAATAATGTTCTTTGTAATAAAATCACAGATCAATATTTTTTGCCGCAATTAATTTCATCTAATTTATAAACAAAATTATTTATTGTCCCAATGAAAGTTGTTCCTGCATCAATTTTTTTCATTGGATGTTTTCGGTTATTTTCGGCAAAACGGGTTCGCGTTAACAAATTTTATTCTAATAAAATGAGTTTTTTTTTACAGGTCTCGTTATATAATATTTTTTTATGTTAATAATAAATCACATATTTTTTATTCCGATTATCCTCTTGTTTTAATTAATTCTCATATCCTTCAGATAAATTAACAACTCCAGATAATAGTGTTATATCATTTTCAGTTCATCCGAAATTTCCTTTAATAGTAGAATATTGTCTCTCAAATATAGTTTATTCTCGAACGTCCAGTTGGTGGGCCCCATTTATCTGCAGTTGATTTAATATTGGTAAATGATACGTATTTATCATAGATCGATTCTATCACATTACATCGAACAGTAATAGCGAAGGGTGATTTCAAATGACATAATTTAAAGATATTTATACTTTATTATTTATTGAAAATTGTTGGTTAGATTTCGAAGATACTGCTGCAATCATGATAAATGTCTTGTCAGGTGAAAAAAATGCAGTAAAAACAATTCTTATAATATTTAGAACACTTTGGCTGTTGCTCACAAATTAAACGAAAAGTGGAATTTATATCAAATTGATACGCGTAAAATATAAATTTAAATAAATTAAGCGGAAGAGTATAATTATAATCTTCTGTCTGTGAAAAATTATTTCGAATCAAATGGAAACATATCGCATCTGTGTGTCTGCGCAGAATCTAATCTTATTTCTCCGTGGGCTATTGTTTTATTAACTATTGTCAATTCTAGGTGATGTTCAGAGTAACTTTTGTTCCGCAAAATATAAAACTCGTTGTTATTGTGGAGAAAATATATATCTTTACAAAAAGTAGGTCTTGATATTTCCGAACACGGACTAACTGTATTAAACAACTTTTTGGATACAATTCTATTTTGTGCACCTGTCTTAACAAAAAATACAAGAAAATTGGTCATACGAATGATATACAGAGAATTCTCAGATCGTCATGATCATGCATAAATTCTCAGTTTTTTTGACATAATTTGTTTTACTTTTGAACAAAAATTAAATATTACTTTATTTAGTTTGGCAGTAATAATATCATAGCCAGTCCCTAAAATACATGAGATGGCAATTATAATTTTTTTGTCTGCGGCGGATGTGTTAAACTTATACTGGTCTTTTTCCACCGATCATTTACACTCTCCCCTTCGTTTTCCTCTTACAATTAAGAAGGTACCACTTCCAAGAAGGGTATCGATGTGTTTCTCATCATCACTCCTCCACTCAACATAATAAAAGAAAAATCTATTTCTCTAAGCACGATGCTCCACTGACGTACTGGTACACCCTAAACATCTTTTTAAAAGCGATAACTGAAAAACCAAGATGTGTCGTAAATTAGATGGTTTTATCACTCATGGATTATATTCCTACCATAATTAAAAGGACTTTTTTTTCGCATAGTTAATAACAACTAGTTTTTAATTATGGGCTGCACAAAATAAATTTTTGGCATTTTTTTTTGTACTCGGCCTGGATGTGTAAAACCTTACTGGTCTCTTTCGAGAGGGGCTTCACGTTCTCCCGGTCTGCCCATGCAGACGCTAGGTAGGCATTACTGATATGATACAGCGGTAGTGTGAGGGCCCCCCCCCACTAAACATCACGCCAAACCTCTTCTCTCTAGGGACGCCGTACTACAAGGGGATTGGCTCTAAGATTTTCTATTTGACATGATTAATAGTCTCTAACTTATTTTGTTCCAGTAGATATAAAACCTTGGAATTTCAACCAATTGTGTTATTTTTTACACCGCCAACTCTATTGATAATAATATTGAAAGAAGACCTAACAAAAAAATAAAATTTTCGTCAAATTTTAACGTTTTTTTATAATTTTAGACGTAAATATGAATCAAGAGTTAAATATGATTCAAAATTATTATTTTGACAAAAATAGACAAATAACTGACCAAAAAAACTGTATTAAGATTATAAATATTTTTGAGCTGTATTCTCGGGCATATTAGTTCGACCTTTAGACCGTGAGAAAACGAAATCTCCTCTAATAGTCATTTCGCATGGTTCAATTCGATTTTTTTATATAAATAGGAGGACCTCATTCGATTTCAACAATAGAATTTCAACGACTAATATATCTGTTGATATGTAAAGGGTTTATCGTCTACTTAGGTAATAAAAAATATATACAAATCCAGTAAACTACAGAGGATCTATTGGTTTTGATCAAGTAAATTTAACGTCAATTCTCGGTAATATCGGTCGCCAAGATGTTGACGATGTTCATGTATTATTTCAAATTATCATGATTCAGTTCTCAGTTATATCAGTTTGCAAAAATGAAAATATAAATTTTGACAATATACATTGTCTTGGTGGTTCTCATGGAGGCTTTATAACAGCTCATTTGATATCTCAATATCCAGTATAATATTATCAATTTATTTTGCAGGATTTCTATAAATCTAGCGTTCTAAGGAATCCAGTAATCGATCTCACCAGTATTTATCCTTATTCCACATTCATAAAAATATTTTATGTTATTTTTATTCTAATTAATTTATTTAACAGTCAGTTATTGATTTTTAGGTATGTATACCACCACGGATATACCCGAATGGTATTTCGAATTTTTTTTATCTCTAGGGTATTCACTGAAACTGGATTAGAATATCCTGATGATTTTTGTGTCCATCCTGATTATTTGCTTAAATTATATCAATCATCGCCTTTATTTTATGCAAAAAATGTTTTTTATTCTTTACTTGATTTAGATTACTTGTCCAGTGTTATTATTACTCGGTAGCGACGATAAACGAGTCCATTTACAACAAGGCATGTTATTATATAAAGTTTTAAAATCAAAGAAAAGCACTATTGAGTAAGGCGTTTTTTATTCATAACCCCACAAGGATAAATATATATAAAGATGGGCATGCTCTGAATTCAGTCGACGTAGAACGTTCCTGTTCGTATGAAATATTAAACTTTCTTCTCAAATATTCATAAATTAAAATTATTTAGAGCTTAAACATATTTTTTCGAATTACATTTTTGACAGTTTAATATCTGCGAATAGATTCGAGTCTTTCTGCATAAGGATTTTAAAATCCTATTTTACTTATTAACGTTTCGTTAGCCTTTTAGATCTATGTAATAAGCTGAGTTTTATAATATTTAAAACAATAAAAATATAATATTTCAATTGACAGCTTTACGGCTCCCAGCTCAAAATAGATTGTTATAATAAGAGTAAAATACGTTTCCCTGCCTGCTCATAGAATAGACTGATGGGAATTGGGAACATGTTTAAATCTTAGACCAAACCATTTTGAAGGTGTAAATACCCATCGAGAGTGGAAAGTAATCCAACAATGCTAGATTAATTTTGGCAATCACATGGTACTGATTGCAAAATGGTCTTAAGGACGTACTAGGATACAGCCAGAAGGGCTTGGATCTAGTTGGTAAGGAGCAGAAGGTAAGACGATAAGGAGAAATTTAAATCGTGAACCATTGTTCCAGGGTTAGATCTTCATATTTAGAAGAGATTTAATGGAAGTTTAAGGGAGTGACCCACCTTGACTACTGCCGATGCTCTAGTCGTTAACTGGAAGACTGTAAAACTTCTATCGAAAGCACCCATCAAGTTTATTAAAAAAATATATGTTATAAGAAATTAACCAAAAACATAATTTAAATCCATTTTAGGGAAGTCAATTTTATTACATTAATTCCTTTCTGTCATGTTAATTGGGGTTACTATGTTCAACTGGAATAAGCAAACCTATGAGTGAAGTTTAATTTTTGAACCTTGGAGAAAAGCCAACAAAATTATTACTGACATCGTTTCTACATCAGACAACAATATATCATAAATATCAACGAAAAAAACTTAAAAATTAGCTTAACCAGGATAGCAACAATCTAAGAAATTATTGATCTCGTTGTCCAAAAAATGTAAATAATTTTAGTTTGTAAGATTTGTACACCCTAAAATAGTTCAAAAGTATCCAACACTTCTATAACTTTTCTCAAAATTAAAAAAAATCTGTTTGAGGTCTTTTTTGAATTAGTACGTGTCGTAGGTTCTAAAAGTTAAAATTAAGACGGTCAATCTTCTCTTATACATAGGTTAGAGGAAGGAAAGGGCAAGTAACTATTTTTAATGTGCCCAAGACGGACAGGGAATATTTTTTTAGTTGTATGAAAAAAAATAGATATAATCACCGGTGTTGTATTATTGTAGGCAATGTTATCCCAAACACCTTCGAGGGAGGGAAAAAAATTTAAGATTGCCCAAACTAAACAACTTTTTCAAACTAAGAAGGAAAATTATTGACTATAGTTTAGCTTTGAACAAAAAAGTAAGCTTATCTTTTGGAAATCCATTTGGAATAAAAAAGACTGTAAATTTATTTCTTATGGCATTGAAAAATTTAGTGAAGTGAAGATGATACAACCTAGTTAGATTTTGCCAGTAAATTTAACGTTGAAACAATACGGTATTGTAGAAATGATCCTTCTAATTTCGATGGCTTTTAAAATATAATCGGCGAGTTAAATTGAAGAAAAACATTCCCAACAAGGAATATTACAGAATAAAATTATATTTTTTGCAAGTAATTTTATAAAAAAAAATGCAATTACCTCCTGATATATGTTATACGATCGTGAATCACTACTAATCAACGAACAAACGTGTGTTATTGTCATACGCATTTCAAGATGGGATCTGCAATATTCTAGGTTATTTTTTAGTTCAAACATTTTTTGTATAATATATTTCTCTTTTTTTTATAAAGTAGTTTAAATAGCCTCTACGATGCACGATTTCAACGAGAAACCCCCAAAGTTGTATAAATTATTTTTTTATTTTTTTCAAATATCTTATTAAATACACGGGCCTTCTGAAAATGGACCGAGACCGACTTGAGGCCGATGAATTTCGCATATATATAAAGACAGTTTACAAAATATAGAATAGATTTTTATTAAAAAGATTCAACAATTTGTTGTAGAGTTGGTCCATTCTGCGACTTTTTGAACTGCGTGAAGTTTTATTGTATAAATAAAAACATACAAATTTGGTTGAGATGTTGGAAATACTTCATTCAATTGACGATTATAATTTTCCAGGGCATTTTTTGTTCTGTTAATAATCTCAATATTTTCATCTTTTGCATTTGATATGTTCCATGTTCTGATGGAAACTAATAATTCGGCCCCTTGTTGGCATCGGCCCATTTTCTTAGTTTACTAAATACACATCAGAGAAGATCTGTAAATAATCTAATTTTTTTTAAGTGGTTCAGCCTTCCAAAAACAGGATATGAAAAAACTTTTTTTTTACCTAGACAGAATAAGTAAAATAATACTAAAATCCCAGTTAGCGCGTGGCAACTTCTAGGTATTACCAATTTCCAACACTTTCAGTCGTACTATGATAATTTCATACGCAAAAAACTTACCTATTTCTGCCAAGAAAGCCGTGCCCTGTAGTATTTTCTTGAGGCTTACATTTTTACGTATTTTTCTCAGTATTGGTTGTGAACAAATGGACCTTTGTGATCCATGAGGCTTAATAGTAATTGGACAATTTTATTTTTATACTCGGCACTACACACTACCTTTAACAAACATAATGTTGATAAATTACTACCTACCCATGGTAATATGAACAATTCAAACATATTTGAAAATGTAGTTATTTTTGGAAGGGCAATCCTATCAACAAAAAACGGGTTCAGATGAGAAAAAATATATATAATCCCGATGAAATATCATTTTTAGCAACTACTTAATTACCAGAAGACTGTTAGGAAATTTTTTTTGGGGATTTTTAAAGCCTTTATATCAATGTTAAACTTTCTTGGTTTTTATCAAATGGAGCGGAATTTTTGCTACATTTTTCCAAGACACATCGGATAAGGAAATAAAATATAACTTGTTACTCGGTGTTTAGGCTCTTTTATTCAGTATTACGATAGTGATCATATATAAGAAATTTTATATGTTTTAATAGCTGCAACAGAAAGATAAATCAATGCCATATTTCTGTGATTTCCTTGAAATATTAGGATTGCGACACACAAGAACTTTATAATAAACGAATAGTCACGAAAAAACAGGAAAACACGAAGAAACGCCTATGAATTATATTTAAGAATAAATAGCTCTTTCTAATAAAAATGATTCTGTTAGCAATTAAAATCAAGCATGAGATAGATTATTAATTTCTTACAAGATGGAGAGGAATTGGTTTATCCCGTAAATTTAGTATCCATCTTTGTACATTGAAAAATAATTCAGTCGATAATTTTTATTTCCTTGTGCATCATCTTTAATTAATTTTAACATTTTTTGTTTGTTAGTTTGAAATCTAATTAATTTAGAGGAATAATTTCATGAGAGAATTTTAAACAACAAATACTTTGAACATTCAACTTTTTTTTTTTATTTTAAGCAAGATAAGTTTTTATCTCTGAGAATGTTTAAAATTCTATTAGTCTCATTTAAGGTGATGTTTATGGTCATCGATTGGTATTATTTAACTGACATTATCAGCGGTTGGTTGCGCCTGCGCGCTGTATCATTTCTAAAGGAATGCCATATCACTTAGATAGATATAAGCTTAAATAATACAGTTTTTTAATTATTTTGAATTTTTTTACTAATTACGTTGATTCGTGGTATGATATAATATTAAAGGATATGGCCCAGTGCAACAACCAGAGCAATTAAATTGCTGATATAAGAATCAAAACCATTTGATGACAAAAAATTATACAATCATCAACTAAATTAAATATAAATTATAAAGATTTTGGTTATGGCTCTTTAAAATCAAACCATAAAATAATACTTTAATCTTGATTATAAATATAAAAAAATCTCAACAACATTATTTAACACGATTAAAAAGTTACTGTTATTTTGGTAAGACTGAAGGTAATAAATAGTTTCCTCGGCCTTCGATGATTTAGAAATGGGCCGCGGCGCATGTCAAAATAGAAGAGTAAATAGTCTTTAAACTGTTATAGATGACGCCCTAATAAGCTGTTTCAGCATTTGAAAACCTTTCTTTCCTTATGCCTTAAAAGAAGAGACAAGGATTTTTCTAACCGCCTTAATTGTAAAAAATTAGTCACGTGCTTTTCTTAAATAATTCAATTTAAATTCAAATAAATATTTTATTAAATCTAGATTTAAAAACCGCAAAAAAACCTAGGATTCTTTAACACTCTTCTGGTTAAAGCGTACCCGTAAAGTAAGCTCATAAAATGTCTATGAACAATGCCAATCTGCGTTGTCCCCTACGACACCAAAAATAGGCTGAATTGTACCAAAAAAGGTTCCATTTTTTTATAAACGTGCGCGCATGATATTTGTATTTTCTTTCTTCTAATATTTCTATTTCGTAAAATATCATCCTATTCCCAATGTGTTTATTTATAACGTTATATTCATTTATTTTTCGAAAATTTGGCTTAGTTCTTCACGTGATGGAAACATCAGATCTTTGCGCGTGCTCATAAAAATGTATTCTATTATATCTTATATCCCCAACATATTAGTAAAATTTTTCTTGTAGTTATTTCAGCCAGAAATGGTAACGTTTTTTCGAAAGACCCGATAATTTTGGTTGAATTTTTAACGATAAAGGGATTCACTAATAACAAATAATCCTTTTAAATTGTCAAAAAATAATCGACCATTCGAATGTTTGTATTTTCTCCCCTGATAATTGAACCCATCTTTTTTATGACTGTTTTTTCCGATGCAGCATGTTAAGATTTTATAAATAATTTCCCTGCCTCAAAATCTAATATTCTTCTTCTTTTTTTATTTTCATAAAAGTTTAACTGGAATTTGAGCCATGCCCCCTAATTCAAGGTTAACCTTTTTATAAATTTGAATAAATATTTGTATTAAAAATTATATTAATTTTGGTTCGCCATTTTCTCCAAGCACCGAAGCCCAATGAGTGAGATTACTCTGATCCTCAGTTAGAAGTAAGTGATTATTGCCACAATATCACTGCCTGTAAACATCAGCATCCTCCCATAACTGTTTTTCCTTTATTTTTTCAATTTATAATTAAAAAATATTTATAATAAAAAAAGCGAATGGCGAGGATTAATTATACTTGATATTATGTGATTATACCCCCCCCCCCCAGCTAGTGGCAGAGGTAAAATCTGTACGCGAAGAGGTGATAAGGAAAATTTAATTAATAACTTCATATTTTCTCTTAGTCTATAAGCCTTTGGTAAGAACTTATTTCCCCCCATTAATAAAACACAAAAGCGTATGAATTGATAAATTCTAGACAGTTACTCAGCATTTAAGGGAACGTCCCCGTGGATTAAAGATTTCAAGATAAAATTTACACGTAAAAGAACGTAAATTTATATCCTTGGGCCTGTCATTTTTCCAGTTAAAAAGATTGCAATAAAATTAGATTTTTGCTAAATATATGTGGACTGCATGATATCAGAATAAATTAAGCATACTGAGTTGAATAACTATGTGGATCTATAGCAAGTTAAAAATCATTAAGTGAGTAAGAAACCCCAACAAATTTCGTGCGATCCAAAAATGGCAAAAGCGTAAATCTAAGTAACCTTTTCATTGTGTTAAAAATATTGAAATTTATTTTGTAATAAATTTAAAAAATTATATACGCCCTAGTTGCCTGCTTGGCGCAGTTGGTAGCGCGTTGGTCTCATAATCCAGAGGTCGTGAGTTCGAGTCTCGCAACAGGCACTCTTTTTTAATACCATATATAATTCTGTTAAAAATACAATTTATTTGAAAATATAAAAACTTCATAATTTTATTTTAATAATTATTTATTCAATAATAGAATTGAGAAAACATCTTTCAATTCATTCAAAATTAAGTTTAAAATGTATGATTATAAACAAACATATTTGAATATTGATGAAAATAACATTATCATTCATCCATAGTTTATCCATCAAATAATACCAATTACTCAACCCTGACTTTTTTATGTTGTCGTTCTCAACTTAACATATCTAGGGAACCAGGTTGATGTCTTTTTAAAATACCAACAATTCTTGATTATTAAATTCAAATGGGACTCTACAATTTTCCCTTTTTTTTATATCATTTTTTGCAGAAATGAAAAAAAAACTAGATCTACGATATTGTCTAAAATAACGCATTATTTTATCAACGGAAATATTACTATAATTTATTGATGAGAATATAATATTAACTGTTTTTTGGTACATATTTTAAGACATTGCATCTTGTTTTTTTGTTCCATCGTAAGATTTAATAAACCTAGTCTGGTCTCATTCAGGGTTCTTTTAATGGCCACCTCAACTGCTGGAAAGGCCCTATTACCAAAAGGATTACATATGAGGATCTAAGAGAAAAGACAGACTGGCAAACGGCCAATACATGGAGCATTGTTCTCTCAGCTGGGATAATAAAAATTTGATCTCATAACAACAAAATTATTGCTCCTACCCAGATACTAACTCTATAGTATTATTTACGAAATTAAATTTGTAAACATTAAGTAGAATATTGAAGGTATACCATACCACCTATCCGAATGAGTCAAACAGAACGTAAATTAGAAGTAAATTAAATCTACATTACTATTTTATGCTGTAAGAGTCTGACCCCAAATTCTGTTTCCTTTTAACTTTAGTCCATTCCTTCATTTATTCCCTTTCCCCAATTAGGTAACGATTTTGTTTTCTATAAATTACACCTTGGTAGGCAAAGTATAGTTTCAATATAAGCAATAATCCAATTTTTTGCAAATGGGAATAGTACAGAATTAGCGGGAGGAAATTCGTTTAATACCGGTACTATGAGATCTAACGATGTTAAAGACTTGGTCAATATTCCAGTTAAACCGAATTTGACAAGATTTTTTTCAGTTATACAAAAAATATAGCTAGATACAGAATCAAGAGATAACTACACATGATTTTAACGGGTTTCCTTTCCGATTATAACAAAATTATATAAATCTGTTTTCTCTAGAAGGGGATGGAGTCTTAGAGGACATTTGGATTCCGTTGTGATATTAATGCTTGGCAATATGTCGGCCTATATGTTAAATATTTCATTTTCATACTAAAAATGTTAATAAGTCGATTAAATATTTTATTATATTTCATTTTATAAAATAATTGTAGTAGACAAGACGAGACAATAAGGGTTGATTTGGTCTATAATTGTCTAGGGGGAATTGACAAAAATTGGTATAAAAATACTTGAATTTATATATCATTGGGTATAAATTCTAAAATTACAATAATTTCACGGAATAAAAAGTCTGAATTTAATGGCAGACAATGCTATGATCTGTTTATCATTTATTGTTCCGAATATACATTGCTAACAATAAAAATTTGATAAGGTAAAATCATTTTTGCTTAATTGATGATTTTGTTCATTTTATTTATAATTTTTAAATGTACATTCACTCAATTCTGCACACATTCACTTGGGAGATATTCGACTGGAATTTTTGTTCATTGGAATTACAATAAATCTACAATTAAAATATCACGGAATAGTTATTCTGAATTGAACGATAAATATCATGAAATGAATATTATCCTGAAGAGTATTTTTGAGTTTGACAATAATTTTGGCCGGCTTCCTACAAAAAGCATGGTATTTTCCCGTGCTTCCCTTCATACATTTCCACTGGAAAATTATTTTATGATTGAAAATACTACTTTTGATAGGTTATTGGTTTCAAGTTTCCCTATGTATCACGAATTCACTCTTGCACGAATTAGACTCCATGTTCTGTATATGCCCTACGACACTTTACTAAATTTAGGCCCTTTTCAACCTGGTCTGAGTCTTAAAAAAGGATCTAGTTTGATTATTTTTGAAATATTGGATTGGTATTGGTGTAAACCCTGTGCCAATCTAACTCGAGCAGGTCAAAAATTCAAGGTTATAGAGATTGCTTATGGAAAGGGAATCTCAATAAATATTAAAATAACTGGATTTTTGTCAATTGAAAAAATTGGAAATTTAAATCGAAAAATAGATGAACTTAACTTCTCATTTGCCCGAATTATCTTTCCCAACTCGGTATTATCCTTATTATAACTATTTTAATAATTCCCACGGGTATTTCTTTTCTCATAACAGTCAAACTTTCTCAAAAAAACTTTATTTTTGAATATTTTAACGTCACAGTCCCTGTAGATGACTACCATTATAACATAGTTACAAGAATGGGATATTGAGATAGTTTCAATAACTTTTGGGAAAGCAAATTAAAACGATAAAAATCATACTTTCAAGGGAATGTTCGTTCCTTCGTTTATAAGCTCGGTTAAATGGGAAAATCATTGAATTACCTACGTCTTATAATAAAACACCATATTAACATATCAATTATGTTATCAATCGTAACGAAGTGTTCAGAAGATTCCAACCATTATGTTACAGGAATCTTAATTCAATTAAAAATTCCCCCTCTCTCCCTACATCCTAGAGTAATTAAAGAATAAAAAAATAAAACTCGCGAGCTCAATTAGAAAATGCCTGTTAAACATGAAAAATTGGCGCATGGCAACTACTTGCACGGCCTGCGAGCCGTTTTTTCCTGCTCTTTATTGTAATTTATTATAAAAAAATTTCATGAGCCATTCAATTCGTGTATAATTTAAAAATCCGAGATCCCATATTTTTTTTGAATTGAATAGACAACAGTTTATTTGCAAGTCTATTGTCTCAGCAAACAATGGAATGTTAAATATGACACCGATAAAATCAATTTAGACATCTCAGGATCTAAAAAAACACTGATATTCATTTTACTCAACAATATTATCCCAAATAGGCTTTTTCCCATTAAATTCAAACATGCATGTATGTTGAAAGGGGACGAATATTAATCAAAGCATCCATAATTATCAGTCCTCAAAAATTCGGTAGAATGTAGGAAAGACCTAAAAAGCCAGAAGCCAAACATTTATTTCTTTTAGGCATGAAGAACTAATGCTGGGTTTAAAATTCTCAAATTAATTTTAAAATAAATGTAAAAAAAGGGATAGCCAAGAACTAATAATTTTCATTGCCCTATATCTCACTGGTCGAGAACCCATCGTGCCATTATTGGCCTTAGTTATCCAAGAAAATACCCTACAATCTCTTATAAAAGACCTATACCACATAAAATTTTAACTATAACACCAAAAGTTTGACATTGCCCCCATTTGTTCAACTTAGCCCATCTCACAAGAAACGATATTGCTAACTGGGCAAGAGTGCAGCCTTTAAACTAAATGAAAGTCAGTTGTCAACTTGTGACTTGATTCCTCATTTGTGGTATAGGTTCTTTTTATCCCAGATATGGAATAAAAAAATGTTGGTGGATTGTTGGATCTATGATTTTTTTGTACTCGGCCTGGATATGTAAAACCTTACTGGTCTCTTTCGAGAGAGACTTCCCGCCCCCCCCCCGCCCTCTTCCCCGATGCAGACGCCAGTTAGGCACCACTGCCAAGATTCAGCGGTAGGGTGGAGGTCTCATCCACTAAACCTCTTACCTCTAGAGACACCGTACCTAAGGGGTATTGGCTCGCGGGGTTGGGTCTATGTTTTCATTAAATAATAACGCTGCTTTTATTCTTGTCTATACTTCAATGGTAAAAAAATCCTTGTGGTCTCATTTCGATAAAATAGTTTGTGGGGTGGTCAGCTTTAATTTTTCTCCTTCGACAAGAGGAGTAGATTTTTGGCTTGGAAATTTCAAGAGAAGTCACACGATATTCCTAACGCGGACAAGCTATCAGGTTGACGTCTCTACCAGGAATCTTGGTACTAATGGGAAAGTATCAGCCAATAAACGTTTTATCCTAATTATTCCTTCTAGGAAGGCCATACAGCAGGGGATATTCCTTTGCCGTGTAAGTTTCAAAGTGTTTTGCTTGGTACCTTCCATACATAGTAGAATCTTTGCAATCCTAACTACCTAAGAATACTTATAAAAATCCTATACATAGCCAACACCCAAAAAAGGCGCATAACAACCTTTATGTTGTTTGGTCACCACTCCCCACTGTACTGACTTAATTCATTATATACCCTTTAATTATCTCTTGCTGAAACCTGTCCAGTTATTACACCCCCCAGTAGTACGAATAGGGTGGGATTTTACTTTTTTTATGTATCTTCGTGATAAAAACTATACACCAGAGATGTGTAATTTTGAACCCAGTATCCGATACCGATATAACCCTATCTTTATACCCCGTAAAAAATTTTTCTTATTCGCCCTTTTATTTGGTAAATGAAATAATTCCTTTGCTTGTTTAGATTAGTGACCCGATTTATTCATGAGGAGAGGAAGGGGGTGGACAAAGTATAATTGATTTTAGCGTTAATTAAGGCAAACAGAGCTGTTATTGTCTGGAATTTATAACGATTTATTAAAATTTCAGAGCTATGTTCTTGCGAGATATAATTCTCGTGGATTTAATGAAACACTTTAACTGGGGTAGAGACAACAAGGATAGGAGGATATTTTTGGGTTAAAGAATTATTTTTTCAATTAAATTTTAGTATCGTAAAGACGAATTCGTATACGACAAAACTACGAAAACTGGCGATCGTGCATTTGTTAAGCATGGAGTTTTTAATACAAAATTTGAAGATAATTATGGGGTTTATTTAATGTCCTACGAGAATTCGATAGCTGAGGTGAGAATTAGCATACCAAGATTTGGAAAAGACGGAAGCTACATGTTTGTGATTGAGCCGAATTGAAAAATAATCATATTATTTAATAGACAGTGTCTGAGTTATTTTTTGCGTATATTTCGATTTTTATCCACATTATCATAAATTCTTGGGGGCTTATCGCATAAATTGCGAACGGGTAATTGTTGCTCTTTATAATACCGCATGTAGATGGCGGCTGCATTAATTTTTAATATTATTGGAATGATCGGTTAAAAAAAAATTATGTTTATTTTACTGGATGCTTTCATGTTTGAAATAATGGCAACCAATATAGGTAATTTTATTTTCGTAAATATTTTTCGCGATATTTAACTTAATAGGAATGATTTCTGACATAGAGGATGGCTCTGTTTTAATATGTATGAAATGCGCACAAGGAGTTTGTTACAAAAATATTTCATGTCATTACAATTCTGATCATCCATCATTTTGTTATTTAGTGTGGAACCAACAGAATGATACATCGCGTATTATTATAGGTGGCTGTTATAATACTGCGGATGATAGTTGTGGCAGCACGTGCATTGCGCACTCTCCAATTACTCCATTAAATTCATTCGACGCAAATAAAAAAGATGGCGAAATTTTATACAACGTCAATTTATCACAAGATTATTTTTGTTGTTGTAATCAAACGCGCTGTAATAATTATTTTAAAATATCGAAAAGTTATCAACATAAATTTAAATTAAGATAATCAAACAGAAATAAAACTAAATAACCAAAAAAAATATTACAGCTTAAATGACAATCTTTTTTTATACTTCCTTGGAGCAATATTGATCGCTTCAATTATAATATTTATTTTTTGTTTTGTATGGTTAAAAAAACAAAGACGGAAAAAATACAGCGACCGCCTGCTTGTACCCCTAATTCAAAAAAGTGTAAATAAAACATCCGAGCCATTTTTAATAAAGCGCATGCCCACTTCAAAGCTTGATTCTTTAATTTCAAAAGGAAAGTATACTTCTGTATACGTCGCTACTGTTTTTAAGACGGAGATGCGTGTCGCAGTTAAGTCATATACTTCAGTTGATATCGATGGATGGAATAGAGAATGTAAAATGTACCTCCACTATAAAATTATGCATGATAATATATTAGTATGTTTTGGGGCAGGCTTAACTAAAATTGCCAATTGTCTAAATGTTGGGTCAGTCGTACCCGATAAAAATCTATTTTCCTTTAAGAGTTCTAAATCTCTGAACTTTTTACTTATGACTGAATACCACATCAACAAATCTCTTGATGAGTGGCTTGAAAAGAATCTCATAACTATAAAAAAGGCTCTCGAATTTATTAAAGGGTTATGCGAAGGATTATCTTATTTGCATAGCTATAAGTCAGCCACCGATTATTTCAAACCTGTGATAGTACACAGAGATTTAAAAGCCAGTAATATTCTAGTCAAGAGTAATGGATGTTGTTGTATATCCGACTTTGGTTTGGCTATAGATCTTAGCGACGATTTTCATAATGAACGAATAAGTCAAGTTGGTACAATACGTTATATGGCGCCAGAGATTTTAGACGGCTGTGTATGTTATCGGCGCGATATTCTTCCAATGATTGATATATACGCTCTAGGATTGATAATTTGGGAAATAATCACACGATGTAAAGATTGTGAGGGTATTTTTAAATAAAATATTTAAGGATACCATGAAACCTTTCAACGGGCCTATGCTAAAGAATTGGGCCCGTACCCAACTAAAGAGATGGCACACTATCTTGTTGTATCAAGCAAATTTCGACCACCCCTTATTGCAAGCTGGAGAAATAATAAGGTAACAGCATATTATGCATACCTATTACATATAGATTCTAGAAGCAGTTCAAGATGTTATGACAGAATGTTGGGAACATGCCGCGGATACCAGAATTTCTGCCAGTTGCGCTCTTCAACGACTTAATTTTTTAAATTATTAATATAGTTTATTTTCAACTTTTATCTTCCTTATAAATATTATCTGAAAAATCAAATTTTATAAAATAGGCTGGAATAGTATAATTGGCAGCATAGTCTTCATTAAGATCCGTAAAATTAATCAATTATAGGTTCAAACAAACCGTCTAGGCCGAAGATAATATCCTTGAAAATTTATGCTGGATTATCTCTTAAATATTATTTCATTTTTGGAAAAAAACAATTTTTGGTAAGATCAGAATATGGAAGTGCCTGGTCCTCGGGTAAGAAATAGCCGGGTTCTCAGCTCTCTTTTTGGATAAGGTTCACATCGTTTCAAAATATACTCATTTAACTCTATACGTGACATACTTTGAAATTTATTAATGTTATTTTTCGTATATAATCGGATCCCTATTATCAGGACTAAATAAATATCAAGAGGCCAGGATTATCGAACGAAGGGAAGCGATAAAATTCTGTTAGAATAATTTTTGTATAAATATGTGATAAATTAGACTATAAATCCGATACAATCACATTGAAGATGATTACATTCAAACAGAATAAAAACTTGACTTTTGCTTAAAAGTACCGTATTTTCTGGTAAATAACGCGCATTCCAATTTTCGGAAAATTTTGAATCGGCCTTTTGTCGAATAGATAACGCGCACCTAGCTGATAATGCGCAGGGGGTGCACTACAAAGAAGTTGTTTTCTG
>SGJC01000681.1:0-12260 GCA_009887335.1 Henneguya salminicola
ACCGTCGCCCTAACAAGTAGGGGCGACGGTGGCTCACTCATGGGTCAAGTAATTCGCACCAAGAAAATTAGAGCATCCATTGATTTTGCGCACGCGCGTTGGTGTCATTGGAGTTTACCTCTAAAACTAAGAAAATCTTAAACGCATTAAAATGAAATTTCCGTCCTAGCCGGTGCTATTTGTACAACCATAAGTAAGAATCGTTGAAAATGAGATTACAGAAATACAAATTACGCCAGGTCCTTAAGTAAACTTCAACCGAGGTCATATTTGTAAAATTTAAATAGACGTTCCTTAACCTTGATACAGTTTAAGGTGTGTTTTCTTTCCAATGAGAAATCTTTAAGAATATATTTTTTGCTGCAACTTGAAGTTCTGAGGCTAAATAAATGCTCATTTTGTAAATAAAAACTTACTTTTGATACCCCAAGTATTGCCTTATTCTTAAGAAGCATGTATCCTGCTTGATTTTCTAGCCTAGGACGTAAATAAAAATTAGATGTAGAGGGAGTTCTGCTATAAATATTAAAAGTTGTATTATCTTGATATATGCACTTCAGAATCTCGTGAAAACTTATTAAAGATTTGTTGATTTCATAACAGTGTATGTCAGTTACTTTACGCGTCCTCTTGGGGTAATTTATGCAAAAATATAATTTTTAAATAATTTATTACATGTTAAAATTTTTATTTTCCCATTTTGACATAAAATATGCTAAATGTTAAGGCAGGGGAAAATGTGGCAAATCCTTTGCATAATCAGTTGCATTCTCTTTTAGCTAATTTATTATTTTTGGCATCGCTGGATCTTGTGGAAAGAATTGTGTCACATTGTAGATCATGCTAAACGCGTAAAACCTTTAATTTAGTAATAAACTCCTAGATTATAGGGTGAACCATTGTTAATTTTTAGATAAGTCCTCAAAACTATATAAATTTCATAAACAAAAAAAAATCTTACAAAAGCAACCCTTCTTACGGAAATTGAAAGTTCAGCATCTTTATTATAACATCTCATTTAAACATGCGAAGAGAAATGCTTATATCGTTTTTCTTAAAGTAAAAAATATATCCATGAAGATTAAAATTTAAATGAAGAGAATTAATTTAGATGAATATCTTACAAATTAATATACTGACAATTTTTTTATCTAATTTGTTAAAAATGGTTTTAACGGCTTTAATTTACAAGCTAATGTTTCTCGGACTAATTTGATATCTTTCAGTATAAAACAGAATCAGCAACGTAGTCTCCTCTTCAACAAGTAAAAATATTTAACAAAAAAAACAGAAGGAAAAATTATAGTAAAGATTCTATCAAAAACCATGTGATCGATTTTCTCGATCAAATTTCCTTTAGCTTATATTTTGTGTATTGAAACAAGAATTAAAAATTCAAGCCGCATAATGATTCGATAAATCATAAATCAAGCAGAAAGTTCATTTACAGCTTATTTAGAATTATAGATACTCTATTTTGAGGTACTATATTTGTTTCATTAATGCTTCGTTGTATAATTATCCTTCCGCTATCTTGACTATCGAGTTATTAATTAATTAATGCGGAAACTTTTAAAATGGAAGAAATGAAAATTTTCGTAGAAATATCATAGGAGTTAACGAGTCCTCTTTTAATGTTTTCCGGTAGTTAAATTAAAATGGAACTTTGCAAGATATACGTTATGTTAATGTGTTTTAAACACCAAAAATAAAATAAAATTTTTAAAGATAGCTTTAATATTATACTATAGATTGATGCAAGTGTTTTTACTGACAGCATAAAAATTTAGTTTGGCCATTTGAGTTGAACCTGGCGAGCCAATGCTTATGTGATATTGAGCCATATAAAAAAAGAGCTTTGGCGGGTAAAAGTCCCACACAAAACCGCTAATCTTGGCAGCGCTGCCAGATGGAAGACCATAAAGCTCCGCTAGAAAGTGAACGGCGAGGTTTTACGCCTCCAGTTAGAGACAAAAAAAGTCAATAGAGTTGAATTTTTTTAAATTATAAATGAATCAGTCTTATAATTTTATTTATTTATTTTTATTAGTTTTTAATTGCCATTTCAATTGAAAAATAAAAATATGCTGATGTGTCCCAAGCAAAAAGAGAGATTTTAAAATACAAATTAAATATAAAAACTCTATTTTTTTTCTCAACGAACAATTAATAATTTGAAAAAAAAATTCTTTCTAAATTGTTATGGTACAAATAAAGATATTTTTATCGCTGGTGCCAACTTCTATTTCATATGCGTTAGAACTCAATGGCGGGCGAGAATTTATAATAATTTTAAAATAAAATCTTGTTAAAGCTTTTTTTGAGGACTTCAATTTATCTAATTACATCAAATCACTGCTTTAAACGGCTTGAGGGGGGGGATTCCTTAAAGCTATTCAAGGATTCGACCTAAATTTCTGGTAATAGAAAACTCTCAGCTGTTAATAGATCAAAACTAAATTTAGAGGGCATAAAACATTCCTAGTTTTAGATTTGTTTCGGGTGAATCGTCACAAAGAGGCGATAGAGATGCAATAAAATTACTGCCTCAAGGCCTGAAAACAAATTTTTATCGGTATGGGCGAGTCACAAAATTTAGCTCAATCTTAGCAACTAACGAGTAGGCAAGGCTACAATAATCAATGGATTTTTTGCTATCCCTGAGTATAGAATTTCATGAACCAAGTTTCTTCAAAGACTCAGAAACTCGAAGAAGCTGGAGAAGATTTTGCAACGAATTCTTAAAAAATCAATTGCCGAATCAAATAAACTTCTCTGTTGTGAAAATTTTAGAGACGTTGCCTCTTACCTGGTCAATATATCAATGATTTTTTTGCGAGATTTACGAAATGAATTGATTCCAATAGATCAGAGATATCTCTAACTGTATTTGACTTTATGGTAAGTCAAAAACTTGTCAACTGTTTATCCCATAAGAAACGCTGCGATTTGAGGTTCTGAAGTTCAAAGAACAGCCAAAATCGCTCAAAAGGTCAACCTAAGAATGGAAATATTACAAAATTCCTCCCTTTGAGGCCTTACTTCAGAAATTAGTTTTGCTGATAAGCATCAGCCAAGGGACGATTTCCTCTCGAAAGAAACGTAGAAGCTCCCCAAAGAGTTAAAGACGTCCTAAAAACACTCCAAGAAATCAAAATTTCAAAAACAAAAAATGCCAGAAATGCGGTTGCCGAGACTTTTGAACTGGTGTGTGTTGCGGTGACCTTGGATGTATCAAATGTAATAAACGAGGACTCATTTCCAGAATATATCCATCGAATTTACATTTATCCATCAAATGCTTATTTAAATTCTCGATGTTTTCGTCTTTTAGTTTTCCTTGTGCACATAATTACTTCAAAACAAGTTTATTGAGTCAGTCCACGCACTTACAGCCACAAATTGTAACGTCTTCCCCTTCATAAAAAAATTTTCCGGAGACGTCCATTTCCGAAGTATAGTTTAGATCTAAGGGTAGTAAATGGAAATAAGTAAAACATTCTAGGCTCATTAAAAACGACTACCGCAATCAAGGGCATCATGACATTTACTGTAAACATTGCTATTTCCGAGAACATATCATTGGATGCCATTCTTGGATTTAACTTTTTAATTTAACGCAAGCTGAAAGTTGATTTGAGTTCAAACGACATTATTTCGGGAGTAAACCTAATTAACTTCATTCGCAATACTTTCAACCAGCATATCAAACAACAAGCTAGTGAATTATCAAAGGTCTTAAATAGTCAACGGATAGTGTTGGTCAACGAGCCAACGGAACTTGATAAACCAACATTATATCGGCGCTGCAAATGCTAAACCTATAGATTTTAAACGCTATCCTTTAGTAATACACCTTAAAGAAGAAACGGAGCGACGATAAGAAAGTAGGATGAAAACATTTTTTGCGCTAACGTAACAATCGGGCTTCTTTCTATGCAGTGGTGTTCAAAAGAAAGATATAACCTATCGATTCTGCACCGATTTTAGAAAGCTAAATTCGGATAGTCAGCGAGATGAATAGCCACACCCTCATATCGCAGATATTTTTGATTCTCTGACTAATTTTGATTACTTTTCAGTTCTTGACCGAAAGTCTGGCAGTGGAAAATCAAGGAAACACTCAAACACAAAAGATCCCACCACGTTGGTATAGAGCTGTTCCTTACTAGTACAATTTGATATTGTTATGTCTGATTAATTCTCCCGCAACTTTTCAGCCTCTTATGGAAATATTTTAAAAAAATGTCAAAAACAGCCTGACATAAATCGACGACACAATTATTTTCTCAAATAATTTTGTTGAACCGGTGAATGATCTTAATACTGTGTTTGAGAAACTGGAGTCAGCTAAACTCAGACCTAACCCTTCAAACCATAAATTTTCACAGCGCTAAGTATAGGTCGTTAACAAAGGAATCAATAAAATAGAGTGCAGCAAATATTAGAATATCTTGGCATTGTGAAAAATTAGAAAACGCCTACCAATAAAACAGAGTTACCCATCTTTCTCGGCCTTTGCAACAATCACTCTTATCAACTATTATAAAATATTCTCGCCTGGTCAGCTTCATTTTAAAGCAATTCTCCGGAAAAGAAGGCTAAATAGAAAAGGACAGCAAAATGAAAGGACCCCTTCAAAAAGCTTATAAAAGAAAGATAATAAACATAGGTCTCATGCTCCATCCTAAAAGAATTGTATATTCATCCTTTCAAGTGACGCTTCTCTCTTTTCTATAGGGTTAGCCCTATTCTAAGAAGGCAACTCGGTGAAAGTCTAATAACGTTTAGAATTTAATTTTTTTATGGTGTCAGAAAAATTGCTCCGCCATTAAGAAGAAATTACTAGCATTCATGGCAGAGGTGAGAAAATTCCGATATTATCTTATAGGCAAAAAATTTGAAATCAGGACTGGTTATACCAAATTAACTGCAATAAAATACATAAAGGACCTAAAAAGAAGACAAATAAGGTGGCTGATGGAGTTAGAATTGTGAATTTGAACATAGGTACAGTCTAGGAAAGAACCCATTTTTGACAACTTGTTGTCTCCCCATATTAATATATCATCTTATATGCATTCGATTCCTTAGAAAACAAGAAAAAAGAAAATCTGGCCATCACATCTCATAGAAACTTTGAAGTTGGGTCGCCCCGCATTCATCCCTTTGCCCGACTATGCCATACCACTTTGGAAAATACAATCAAATTTGAATTTAAGGCAAGGTATTCGAATTAACTGGTTAATAAAAGGCACTAGAATAGTTATTCCAGCCAAAAAAGAAAACACATTTTTGACCTTGTTCATATATCGTCGTTGAGACTACTCGGCCTAGAGTAAACGTTCAAGTTGGCCTTCCCAATTAATACTGGCATAAATGGGCCAACCCAAACGCTTAATATTAGAATGTCAACATGCTTGACGAATAAAAATATTAAATTCACACCACGAGCAAATCTGATACAGATAAAGTATTCAAAATTGTTTGCCTGTTAAAATTTAAATTTCATCCGCAAGCCAAGGCTCTTGTGGTAAAACGTCCCTAAAAAAATGTTTTTGGTGTGTTAGGGTCTCCCGCTACATCTAATCTTGAAATTGGTTAATACCAAGCTCCTTAAATCGCCTGTATGGATGGCCTTGAAGCCTCTCTCGAACAAGAGGAGTAAGATTTTGAACATCCGGTCCGAGAACAAAAATGGATTTCATTTGCCTCTTATCGTAACACGAAACGAAAATAAACACATGAGGGTAATGGGTGACCTTTGTTAAAAACTGATTGAGGTAATTGCCCTTAACCAGTTGGTTTCAAGCTTTTCTAGCCCATATCCCATCTGAGTGTGGTACAAGGGGCGAGAAAGAGAACAAGAACGTTTCGCCACATTTTTTATTTTAGGGCTCACGCCTTAGAGGACGTCACAAACCTCAATTAGAGAACTCGTGCTTTTACGGACAAAACTGCATAAAAGGGGCCAACACTTTTTTTGTATCAGTCGTGGCCACGATAAAATTATTTTTGATCAGGGGGCATAATTCGAGTCCCACCTATTTAAACATTTTTGCAACTTCATACTAATGGGAAACGGCAGCACTACGCCATGCCATCCACCAAGTAATGGACAGGTTGAGAGAAAAACAAAACTCCGAAAACGCTTCTTATGTATTTCGTTTGGGAGAATTCCTATGGCTGAGAAGAATGCCCAAATACACTCTTTCGCAATACGGAAAGTAAAAAATTCAAAACCTAGCCCTACCCCTGTAGAAATTACTCATAAGAAAAAGTCGAGAACTTTCGATCCACTAGAAGTCGTAACATTGAAGGATAGGGTCATAGCTCCAACATATTATAAATTAATTGAGAATATCAAATCAACAATATTTTTATCAAAGAGAAAATCAAAAGAGATGCAGAATCACGTAAAATTAAACTCCAATAAAAATAAGTATCGAGCATATACATATGCAGAAGAATGAAAAAAATATCAAGCCTAAATATAAAAAGTTAGATAAACTGTTTAACAGCCCTGCTGTCAGAGGTAGAAGGGCGCCATCCAACGCACATCCTTGATTCGAACATTAAAAAACGCGTTCACCATCACTAACTATACACAACCAATCCTTTCCGAATATCCAGCCTACCAGAGGACACACCACAGCAAATAAGATCTTTAAAAGTACGAAAAAACTTTTTGATCGGACAACCTATAATAAAGGGGAGGATATGTAAGAGACCCACAGCTCATGTATGGTCAAAATTAATTTTTGAACTACCGGGACAGCGACTAAATTGACTGATTTACAAATAAATATTATGAAACAACAGTATTTCTTTAATCTCAACGGGTTTCATATATTAATAGATCCAATAAAAATTACACATTGAGTGTTTTTTTATTTTTGTAAACCGTTGAATGCTTTTTAGTTCGTTTGCAGTCTTAATAAATATTAATTGTTAAAAATTAATTGAACTATAAAAAAAATCAAATGTCTACTCCAGAATTAAAACAAAAATTTGCTGTTAAGAGAATACGTTGGGGTGGTAACTGCATCATATAGATATTTTTATTATTTTTTTAATCGACGTAAAATTTGTGGTGGGCGGGCTATAATAATACCCATATAGATTTGGTAAATAAAAGTTTTTTCAAATATTTAAATGTTTGTAGTTTGAGAAGGAAAAATAAATCATTAAAAAGCATATCGCATGCGCAAAGCATTATTCAATGCATGTGATTAAAAACAATGATGTTAAAGTTTACGAGATCTCATCTAAAAAATCCTTTCCATATGTTTATAAAAACGAATTAATAATTCTTAGTGGTTAGATGAAAATAAACGAAAGAAAATATTAAAAAATGATAAAGGTAATACTTATTTTGTACACATAAAATTAGAAATGGAGCATAGGATTGAGCTATTACAAGATTTTAACATGCCAACTGCTACTACTGGAATAACCATAACTCAGGATTGCAATTATATAATGTCATCGGGTAACTGAACAAAAAGTAAAATATATTAAAGGAGTGTATAAACCGCGAATAAAATGTCATGATGTACATGAACTTGGTTTGAAATTCGAAAGATGTATAGATGCAGAAAGTAATAAATGAGTTAATTTAAATGAAGTTATTAAATTTAAAAATCTAACAGAAGATTATTCAAAAATGGCTTTATTATTAAATAATCGATTTATTGAAATACATTCTCAAGAAGGATTATATTATCGTTTAAGAATTCCTAAAACTGGAAATGATTTATTATATGATCATTATACATGTGATTTAAATATTTCATCTCAAAGGTAATTTTAGTATTAAATTTTAGTTGTAATATATATCGATTAAATCTTGAAGTTGGTCAATTTTATCAACCATATTTTACAGATGTTTAGTATTTTTACTATTTCGTTCTATATGTCATAGTAATAGTTCTGTATTATGCATGAATTATGAATATCATTTTCTTTTAGCGGGAACTGAAAAAGTACTAATTTTTATTAATCTATAAATAGGGAGTATTATATGCATTTGATCCACGCCAATATAAGAAAATTTGTTCAGTTAATTTATCTGAAAATTTTTCACAGTATATCATAAATTGAATTTAAATTTATTTAGAGTTAATAATTATGGCATATCTGCAATATCATTCAGAGATAGTATAAATTTTGGTGTAGGCTTTGAAAATGGAATTGTATTTTATATAATTTTATAATATTAGATAGCTATGTATGATATACGTAGTAATAGTCCAATAATATATAAAGACCATATGTATGGGGATCCTATAAAAAAAATAAATTTTATAAATACAATTAATGGAGATTATATAATGTCATGTGATAAACATTCACTTAAAATTTATAATCGTCAAACTGTTAAAATGTATACTACTATTGAACCATCTTCTCCAATTAATGATTTTTGTTTGTATCCTAATTCTGGTTTAATTTTATTTGCCAATGAATCTTCACAATCGGGAATTTATTTTTTACCTGTATTTTTTATATTTTTTTTATTAATTAAAGTCATTAGGTTGTGCACCTAAATGGTGTGGATTTTTAGATAATCTTACAGAAGAAATGGAAGAGGTTTATTCGAATCAAAGTTAAAAATGTCTTTTTTTAATTATTTTAGTTTATGATGATTTTAAATTTATAACACGTCAGGAATTAGATGAATTGGGTAAATTAAAATAAATAATATAATTTATCAAGGTCTTTCTAATCTTATTGGAACTGAAACATTAAGAGCTTATATGCATGGATTCTTTATGCATGTGAGATTATACAAAAAAGTAATATAATTTTAAAAAAATATAACAAGGCCAAATCTGCACAAAATCCAATTACCTACAATGAATATAAAAAAAAGACATTTAAACAAAAAATTATAGAACAACGTATGGATCGGCTAAAATTAATTGTTTCTTATAAAAAAATATAATATAATTTAGAAATTACCATCTGTTAATAAACAGTTAGCTGAACATTTACTTCAATCTAAATCATCAATTACTGTATTGATTAAATATATTAATATTTTAGGATGCTGATATTATAAATCCAACAGGAGATAATAGATTTAAACAACTTTTTCATGATTCAAATTTTCAAATTGATACAAATAATGATGTTTTTTTTATTATGTACTTTATAATTTAGCATTATAAATTATTGGAAAATATTGGAGCACTTAAAAAAACAAAACTTGAATCTAATAAAAAAATTGAAGAAATTGTAATTGATGAACAAGAAGAAGATCCTACAGAAGAAGTTGAATTAGAAGATATAAATACTGATGAAGAAGAACAAAAATCAATCAATTATCAAGAATATGAATTAACATCTGTTTCTAATAATTATGATATATTTTCTACTTCAAATACTGATAAAATGTATAAATTTATTTTAACTTAATTCAACTTAGCTTAACATTAGAAGAAAAACTTAAAAAATCTAAATATTTCAAATTTAGTAACCAACACAGTGATGAATATGGAGATAAAGAAATTCAATATGTACCTGAAAATGTTATCAAAATATATATTTAAAATATTTAGAATAAAAAAAAGAAAGAAAGATATAATTTTGAAAAATTACAACATCACATTGAAGATAAAAAACAATTTGGAAGAAACACATCCAAATCTCTTCCAATTCAAGCAAAAAAGTTACTCAGACGAGGCTTTAAACGGTTAAAGCTTAAAAAAAATAATGAAAATTTATAGATATATATATATATATATAATTAATATAAATATCGCTTCATAACACTGTTTTTGTTTTGTTTTACCTTCTCTCAATTCAACTTTCCCATGACATTTACATTTATATGCGTTAAAGTAATATTTAAGGTTTAATTAGTACCAAATTTGTTTAAAAATATCCATTTACAACCTTTAATTCCATCGTAAGTAAACACAGAATACAGTTGTTGCAAAAGCGTAATTTTGTCACTTTTTTAATTTTGGTTTGCCCTACCTTTACATGTTTAAATCAATCTTGTGATATTTAATACTTAGCGTTTTATAATTAACTTGAAATAAAAAATGGATATTATTCCGTATTCTCTTAAGGGATATTTTTGAAATATTCCAAAACTACAATAAAAATGACTAATTCTCAAATTATAGTCTAAGAAAATATTTATTGAATTTCTGAGTAAGTGTAAATTAATATTTTTAATGGGATTTTGCTCGATGATCTTTGATTACTATTTTAATTGCCTATGGAAGGTGCATTTGTATGTTTTACTACAAATATGATAAACACCAACCAAAATTAAATTAAATTATATCATCCGCCTATCAATGCGAATAATGTTTAAATAATACAACTTTTGAAATATATTCAAGATACAAAGGAATAATAACCTGCTATATCTCGTTAGCTTCCTATCATAAGCACATTTCTGTCAAAGCTCAACTTGGTTTGAGGATAAAAGATTGGGCATCAAGAAAATAATAATAACTTATTATTTGGCCTTGCGAATGACAAATAAACTTCCCATTCATCAAAATTATATTCTGACAGAGCTGACGAGTTCTAAACGAATTTGCTATTTCTTTTTATTCTGTTAGAAGTTAGCAACAGAATAGATCATTTAGTGTCAATTAAATTGACGGTCAGTGCTCCATCGTCGAGCTGACAAGGCCAATTTTGGTAAAAGAATGTATAATCGTGGTTTCCTCGTTCATGGTGACGGACTATTGGTAGAATATTTCGTAAACTACAGAAGCTTTTCTGGTGCCGGTTCACTTCGGGATATGGAAACGTTAATAGCTGTTATAATCTAACAATTTTCTATTGGTTATACAATAATAAGGATAGTTGGCAAGGTTATATTAGTTAAAGTGAACATACCTCAGCCACCCACCTCCCAACCGTCAACCAAGCATAAAACTTTGTGTCCAGAAACTGGAGCCCAAACACAGAACATTGAAAATTTTTGGGGGCAAATCAGGCAAAAACTCCCTGAAACTCGTACCACATCGAATCGATTTAAATTATATATTGGATTGTTTCTTTGGATGTAATTATTTTTCTGCTACACTACAGATGTTCACCAATTAACAAAATTTATCAAAAATATTAGTAGTATTACTTGAATTTCGATATTCATATTCTTTTAAATGGGTGTTTTCTGTGTAATAAGTACAGTTTCTTGCCCGTCAGAGTCATAAAGGTTTTAAAATAAATGCGTTGGTTTGATTTAAAAAATTGCTATGCATGTAAATGTCATTTGTGAAATACGAACCATTAATATGGCATTAAACGTTTAAATGGGAAATACACAATTAAATCTGTCTACTTGTCAACGGAGCGTGCGCCAAGTTGTTAAAATTATTCACACTTTTAAAAACATTCTAAGTGACGCTTATGAGGCACGCATGCGCCCAACCAATGTGGTAATTTATCATTTAGGTTAATTTTTCTTTATTAAAAAAAAGACGTTAGACATAAAAAAATGTATAATTGAATTAAAAATTAACGGGAAGAATTTTATAAATATATCAGACTGCTTTATAGAAAATGTACTCATTTTTATTTTTTTGCAGAAAGTTTATCCTCTTTTAAATCATGAAATCGACATCGTTAAAAGTACTTCTACGTGATTCTTTGAATTAAAACCATTTCACTTCCATATTTTGGGAATATCCGGGATGCATTATCAGGTAATATAAAAATGTAACTGGGCTTTATTCTTCGATAATTATATTCTATGACTGCAAAGAATATGAGGGCCAACAATCTGCAATACTATTAATGTTAGGACTGCGCATTTTTCAATTATATTTTTCAATTATATTTCATTTTCTGTATATAATTATAAAAAAAAACTTTGTTTTTATCCTCAAAATAGTCACCCAATAACCATATTACACCTTTTCCTTATTTTGGCTGTTTTAAAAGTATAGTCTTATCTAGCCTAACTGTCTTGCCGATTCTTCTAACCCTCCCCTCCAGTGTACTTAATTTCCACAAACACACTTTCCTGAAATATCCATTTGAAAATGCCGAATGATATTGAAATAATGAATAATAATTCGTTTACTGAGTTGTACTTCTTTCAAGCAGAGATTCCTAATCTTTTTGTAATTATGATCTACTTTGTTCTATAAAAAATCATTGCGATATTGGTAGGTCGCGACGGGTAAATACTCATATTTTACATAACGTTTATTAATATAGAATATTTATTAAACATTTCAACGAAAGAAATAAAAAGTTTAAATATAATAAAGGAAATAAAAGAT
>SGJC01000682.1:0-12551 GCA_009887335.1 Henneguya salminicola
TTATTTTTCCCCATTCCTGCGGAAGCCGCTTGATGTTGTCTTTTAATATTTTTTCGGAAACCATGAGGGTGGTTTGTATGCTTCCATTAAAACGTGGTTACAGTATATGGATTTTATACTTTTCACGTAAGAAAAAAAAAATTCACACAAATAAGTTAAACCAGAATAGCTTGTTGACTGAAAAAATTACAATAAAAAAGGTCCAACAGTGAGTGCATGCAAATTACAGTCTTTTAAAACAAATTAGCCTGTGCATCTTTAGTTCTTAAAACTGGAGACCCTGGCACAAAAAAAAATTTAGCATAGGCAACGATCGAAATTTTGACTACCGCAGAACTGAAGGATCTAAATTATATTTTTTGTTCTCGACTGAATTATAAAAAATTGTCGGTTTCTCTCAAAATAAGCTAGACTGCCGGCTATTTAGAGCTAGGTAGCCATCAGAAAGCCACCACTTACATAACAATCAAAAGTAATATGGGAATCTCTTCATTAAATATGTCACTCAACCTCTACCTAGTACGAATTATCTACCATTTGGCATTCGCTCTGGATTATCTTTAACTTCTTATGATCAAACTTTTAGATAAATAAACGAATCTTTATATTTAAAAATAAGAATTTCATTTCACAGTCAAAATATGTTACTCTGAAACAAGAAAAAGCCTACAAGGGTGTAATTATTACTTATGTATAAAAAGTAACGTATATTACGTCCTTTTGAGCTTCAGCGCTCATTAATTCTAATTTTTAGATTTGTTAACATTATTTAATTAAATAATAATTTTATGTTTTAAAGGAGTGAAGGGGGAGGAGATGCAAAAATAACCTTTATTTCATTAAGTTATATCATACAGTTATAACTTCACAATGGTATTGTTTTAAGAATTTTTTCGGGGAAACTAAAAAAGAAGTTTTTGATAATTCGAAAACAAGTCATAAATATAATAATTAGAAGAATTTAACAAATGTAAGATATTTTTACGATAAAACATTGACTATAATTTTTTCATTGAGATTAGACAAATAAAATATCTCAAATAAACTAAAGCCATTAAGAAGTAAAAATAAAAATGTTGGCGCACGCGTAACACGGGTGTTATATTATTTATCGAACATATGATATAATTTGAAAAGCTAAATATTTTATCATAAATGTTAAACAGACGTTGCATTTATTTTCAAAAATAAATAAATGAGACATAAAAAAAGGTGACAAAAATATTTCTCTGTTGTAATTATAATTGTATTAAAATTATGAGGGCTAGGCCAAAATATTTAATTTTCCATTTTTTAACTGCATCTATAACGAATTAAAATAACAATAGGGTGTTATTTCTATTAATTAGTATAATATGAGCGAACAACAGGTAGGGTATTCTTAATATGATACTTTTTTTATTGGAACTTACTTTTTTAGGAGAACACAATTAATGACCCTGCAAATGAGAGAAAAAACGCTAATAAAGTAAAATTTATCAAATAAAAATTTGGCTAAAAATTTAATTGAGGCTTTTAATACAAAATCCAAAGAGTCAGTAATAGACCGTCGTCCTGTGAGTGCTGATCAAACGAAATTACAAAAAGTCGAAATTATAGAATATTCGAGACAAGTCTCAGGTGCTAACAAATTGCGTCTTCCCAAAGTAATACATCATGTCGAGCACATAAACAAAATGGTTGAAATCATGAGGAAAAAACATGTTACTGCGTGCGAAACTGCGGCGCTAACAATACCCGCCCAGTCTTTAACTGTACAAACTGGTGCAAGAAGCAAAGAAAGAATTAAAAGTGACTCATGTATTTCTAGTATTTATTCGGTAAATCTCATTTAGGCTCAAATTCTTCTTCCGAATCTTCTAAAGTCAGGAATTATTTCATTTTTTTAGATTGAAAAAATTAAAAATATAGTCACTGAACTTCTATTAACCGAAGAAGCGTTTATTTATTGGTTTAATTTTAAGATATTTAAACCGACTATCTTTAATTGACAATGTAAATCATCCTTTGGCCCATCATAGATGTTTAGAAAATTTTTCTTAGAAAAAACTGATCCGAATGAAAAATCCTACCCAAACCAAAGAACGATAGAGGATATGTTTTCGAATTTACCCAGCATAATTGCTTTTCACACTACCTTTTTCTTTCCTGAACTGAAAACTCGAATTGAGAACTGGTCTGCAAATAGCGAGATTGGTGATATTTTTGTAAAATATGGTCCTCATTTTAGAGTAAAAAACACATATTTAATTTCAAGCTCTATACAATATATATAAATAGTTACGACAACGCGTGTGCGATGATTAACTCAACGAGAAAAAAATATCCGAAATTTGAAAAAGATCTTAACGAACTTGAAAAAAAGGCAGAATGTAAAAATTTAAAGCTTGTTCACCATATGCTTGATCCTATTCAACGTATACCACGCTATAAAATGCTGTTGAGTGGTATATCTATTCTATTATCAAAAGAAATATTGAAAAAAACCGAACCGACATCAAACGAATATAAAAACACTCAGAGTTGTTTTATCTTTTAATATGATTTAGGCGCGTTAGAATTTATATCAACATCCGCGACACAAGCAAATGAAAGAATACGCGAAACAGTTTTGATATCAAATAATTTAAAGCAAAATGCAAGGAAAATGCTAGAAATACAGCATATGTTTGTTGATAGCATTAATATAGTATCTGCAGGACGAGTATTTATTGGTTTAAATGATGATAGACCTTTGTAAAAGAAGGCGACATGCTAAAAAAAACAAGAAAAAATGACAAATATGCCCCATGCCATTTGTTTTTAGTAATTGAAGTTTACAAAAATGTTAAGTTTTCCGATCTTATTATATATTGTATTCGGCAAAGTTCGAATAAATATCGTAAAAAACTTTTTTTAGATTTTTCTTCCATTTCATTAAAATTAGTAATGGATGAGGAGAAAAATTCTAATACTTTTTGCATATCTGATTTAAATGAATCCGTTATTCTAAGAGCATCTACTCTAGAAGAAAAAGAGGTTTGGATTGAGTGTATTAAAAAGGCTATAAATTCATATGATGGTTATATCTCTTTGAATAATCCAAGATAAAGCAACCAGTTTTCTTATTAAAAACAAGGGCTCTCTTACAACTAGGAATCAATGTGATACCTCTCCCCACGTTCTTGTGTCTTCTGTATCAATTATGGACGAAGATATCAAATCATGGGTTCATAATAAAATTATTACTCTTACGCTAGATCATAAGTTGATTTTAAGCTCAAAAATATCAGTATATTTTTGAGGGATATTTTTAATAGTCATGCTCCATTGATCGTGTTTACTCGCTTGACAATTTTACAATATCTATTATCAATGATGAGGATATAAAGGCGATTTGTATAAATTTCTTATCAGAACAAAATAAACTTATTTTCACTTCTGCAACAGATGATCTCTTAATAGATAGGTATCATTATTAGAGCGTGTACCCATAGATGGTTCTCTGTTCTTAGAAGTTGTTTGACCAGGATGAGATCCAAATCGGCAGTATGAAACAAATTATTATATTTAAATAATCTTTTATTTTAGTCTTCTTTTAAATAAAATAATCTACGACCTTTGTCTCAAATTTTTTTTGAAACAACGGCATTTTTGCACAACCATTTAAAATCCAGACAGATTATAAAAATACTATAAAATAGGCTAGAACATTAAAAAAGAGAGTAAGTATGCGTTTAAGGAAAATTTTAAGGTGTTCATTTTTTTTTAAACAAATTTATTTTATTTTAGACTTTTTATTTTTTGTGAATTCTTGCATTAACCTTCCGCCATATGTAAAGCCCACGCAACCGCCATGTTTTTAAGGCTGTGGTTTAAAATGTCAAAATATGATTAATATTTAAAAAAATTCTGTAAACATAATTGTCGATTCTAGGACTTTAATGAATTTAATCGAAAAATAAAAATAAAACAAACATTAAATGTGTTCTGAAAGCATCACGACAATTTTAAAAAATAAATGCGTTGGTTTTTAGATGCATTGGGAGGTTAATTGCAAATACTATGACGACTTAATTAACTACTAAAAATTATTACATTATTTTTTTTATAACATCTGAAAATTAAAAAGTTAAACTGTAATGTGTAATTAATTAATTTCGCGGGATATTTTTTTCCAGATAAACATCTGAGCGAACTTTCATTATGCATTACATAAATTAAAAGCGGCACACGAGTCAGTTTTATGCAAGCTTATGTCATTTGGAGGATTGAGTTTTTTACGTCGTTTAAGATTTTATCTCGTAGAAAGTATGACTTTTCTGGGAAAGTATCTCCTTGGGAGGATTTTAAAAGGCAAATATTTTGGTAAATAATTAATCATACAGATATATATCAAAAGGATCTTAATTAAAGTGGTAAAAACGAACGTTATCCATCACTATCATAAAATTTCTCATTTACCTCCTATCCCCGTTAAGACTATACCTTTCAAATGAACAATATTTAAGCAATTCAAAGCTAAATATAAATACTATGTTCAGTTCTTTAATTTACAAATTATTATATTTTAGATACTACCTACTCTTACTTAAGCAATAAAAAGAATCGTTTATAGATTAAACGGACTCTCGTCAGGATATGGCATATTTCGGTAGATCTTATTGAATTATATATTATAATACCATTTTATGTATCATTTCAGTTCTCTTTCTACAGCTTGGCAATTTATTATCAGAGATATAGGCTTTATTAGCTTCCTTCAATCCCAAAATATTTTAGTCCGCGCCGCATTGTTGTAGGATGTATGTTAAGCTCAAACCAGTTTATTATTTCAAAATTGGACAAATTGTAACTATGAGCCCTAAAATAGTTTCTAATACCACTAGTCAAATGGGATTTTTGATCTCATTCCCTTTTTTGAATTGTTGATATGACATTCGAAATATGATTTTTTACTTTTCGTTTCATTGAGAAAAGAACGATACGTTTCCATATTTCTAAAATCGATTTTTGTTATTGGCTTCTTGGGGGAAATATTTTAGAATCACCCCTCGAAGCTCGTTATTAATTTCTGCACTTTTGCTATTTTTAGCCATTTTGAGTAGATAATCAAAATAAATAAATGGAAATTCAAATTAACAGTAAAAGTTATAAATTACTTGCAAAAATCGGTCTTAATGGATGTTTAGGCTATCAGGAACAAACTTAACCTAACCGAGGATTATGTTGGGCGAACTCGTTAATTTTATCGTTTGGAACTGGATGTGTAAAACCTTGCTGGTCTCTTTCGAGAGGTGGGGGTTACGCCCATGCTGATGCCAAGATAAGTAGTAGTGCGTGACCCATACCCAACTTCTTCTCTGTATGGGCATCATACCCCAAAGGCATTGGCTCGTTGAACTTGCTATTTTCATTCAATCAAAAATGCAATCACTTGGAGAGCTAAGATTATTTTTTTTAAATATAGTTTTTAAGTGTTTCGAAAAAGAATATTCTAATGTTAAAATAAAAAAATTCTAATTAAAGACAGAATTTTATTAAAAACATGGATTTGTCGTAATATTTCGGTGTTCGGAATTTCTAATTTTTAAAATAAATTGAATATGTTAAATTGGCAATATTTTTTCGATACTAAAAATTAATATTTATAATTTTTTTTATATCCCATTCATATAAAGGGAAATTATGATCTATTAATACTGTTAAGTTGGTAAAACTGATTGCAAGGTTGAGAATTTATTTAATCAAATACTTTTAGAATTTTATTTTAAGACTACACAGCAACATAATCTCATGTATCATAGATTGATCATCTTCATTTATTCAGTTTATATAGACAAATAGTATTGCAAAAACTATTCGGGTTCACTCTATTTTGATGCCCAAACATGAATTCTGCGGATTAAAACGAAAAGCGCATGCGGAAATATAAAAATATTTTTAACTTTAAGAAAAGCATTAAAAAATTTAATTTTATTGCGTTAAAATTATAAAATAAATCGTCTCAATTTTATAATGCAAATATACAAAAAAACTAATTTATGAAATATAATTTAATAACTTTATTCATAAGCTAAATTATAATATCAATATTTTTTAGAAATTTATCGATGTGAAAAAAAGCTTGCACAAAACATGTAGCTATTCTGTTATTCCAGGGTTTTTTTCTGTTTCAAGAGAATTTAAAAAAACACAATTACGCGAAACAACCCGAAACTACCCATTTTTAATCCTTTCTATTTTATGGATGAAATAATACCAACAATACAATGGTTGGGAAAAAAACTCCAATCGCAGAGTATATATTATAATTTTATATTAAATGGAAACAAGGAAAAACATATTTGAGGTATAAAAAGGACAGACGTTTTATTAATACACTACTAAGAGCAGATGGATCGGTCATATATAAAAACAAGCACACTCGTCTTAAAAGCCAAGATTTAAATAAATTAATTAAAACCAAACAACAACTACAAAAAAATGGCCCAACAAGATCCTTTCAAAGGTACAAATGCATTTACGAAGAGACAGTAAATACAGTGTTTGATCCGAATTCAAATGAACTACTTGATAAATCTGCATTTTACGAATTTTCAACTAATATTTATAAGTGTAAACGCGAAAGGTATCTCGTGTACTCGAGAATTGTTTAATTTTGTTTTACCTGACTATTATAATACAAAGAGTCTCAACAAGAATAATCATGCTCGAATAATAATATTTTGAGATGTCGAATTAATCCCAAAATTCTTAAGATCTAGCAATTATAGCATAAATATGGATGAAACGTTCAAAAGCTATCCATATATTTTTTATGTGTTTTTGGAGAAAAAAAAGACATACGAAATATTACGAAAAAATAACTAGATATTACTATTAGGTTTTTAACAAATGTATGTTTTATTTTAAGGCCTAAATTTGTTCTCATCAATTTCGAGTACTCGAAATTTAAAGTTTTGCCCGGGTATTTTCCTAACTCAGCAATAAAAGGTGGCTGTTTTCATTTTGCTGAAATTATAAGGCGAAACAGGGAATGTCTTTGTCATATAAGATTTTATAAATAAGATAACATAAATTTAAAAAATTATAAAGGATGGTCATTCCGATACCCTTCGACCCTATCAATCAAATTGATGCTGCATGGAATCTTCTTTTAGAAATAAGATGCAAACAAAATGAAAGTATTTTTGAATTAAAATCTTATATCGAAAGCAGTTGGATAAATAACATATTTTTTTGTAATCGGACTGGATGTGTAAAACCTTACTGGTCTCTTTCGAGAGGAGCTTCGCGGTCCTCCGACTGCCCGGTTGCATACGCCAGGCATGCACCACTGCCAAGATTCAGCCGTAGTGTGGGGGCCTCACCCACGCCACGCCCAACCTCTTTTCTTTAAGGACGCCGTACTACAAAGGCATTGGCTCCCGGGTTGGATAAATAATATCAAACTCTTATATAGTTGAAATGTTTGCTCTCGTTATAATAATAGCTGCGTAAAAAAAAACTAATTTTTGTTAAGGTTTTAATTCAAAAATTAACAAAGGTAACAAAAGATTTTATTAAGTTTTGAAAGTTATTAAAAAATACATCACATCAATGAGTACGATATCATAAGAATAATATATGGTGGAACTGGATTGCTTTAAAAAAAATGGGAAAATTGATTAAATAAAGTTAAGCTTAATTATAGCAACAATACAAGAAATTGGTAGGAGCTCATGGAGGCGTGGATTAACGCAACTAAATTTATTTGAATTTTATTCTTTTTTTTGCTTAATTATTTTTTAAAGAATCTAAAATAAAAAAATAAAATAAAATACTCGAAAAAAAGTAATTCGGAAAATTATAAGAATTGGATTTGTGAATCAGTTTTGAGTAAATGATAATTTTATGAGTTTTACTTGAGCTTGGAAATTCTTAGCGTTTTTTGTGTTAAATTTCATCAAACTCAAATATTCTTTTTTATATGTTCAATTCTAAAAATCGGTCAACTACTTTTAATCTCTTTTATGTGTATTTCAAAATATTGACGAGTAATTTTGTTCAGAAAAGCTTAAAATATGTCTTCATTTTATTTAGATTATCAATTTGCCTTGATAACTTTAGTAATTATTTGTCAAATATTAATACGGTCATTTAAGGTTTTCATATAAATTAAGTAAGAATTTCGAATTTACTTGTCCGATTTTAGACGAATTTTATAGAAAAATTGAAGCAAAAAAGAAACTTTATTTCAGATATTTTTTTTTAATTGTCAGGAGAGAAAAAAATCACCAAAAAAATTTAAAGAGATCAATTTATTGAATTTTTTGCGGAAATTAGAGTACGAACTCCTCTAAATGTCAGGTGAGTTTCTTATTGTTAAAATATCAAAAAATTAATTCTCATTCGATCTTATTTCATTGTGCTGTATTCATTACTAAAATGTTTAAAAACCCTAGAATTTTCTAATATTATTTTTAAATATAAGAAAAAAAACTGACATTTTCGAGGACTAAAATTATAAGGTGCCCAGAAAAATAATACATATTTTTTAATGAACTACTGCAATAATCCTCACCTTGAATATATAACAACAATTTAGCTATTGTAAGCGACTTGCGTAAATTTGTCGAGGCAGTCTTGCATCTCTATCTTCACTGCAACTTTAATATATAATTATCTAAGAAGATCATAGTTTTGCAAGAAATCTATCAGCAGCATGACTTTATAAACTGATATCCCAATAGAGATACTGCTATAAAATATGTGTGACTATTTCAGTCATCGAGTAAGAAATGTGAAAACGCAAGTTCCTACCCGACAAAGCAAAAAAAATGGAGTCCAGCTATTTTTAAAATGTTTTTGTTCCAAACTGGTTGTGTAAAAATCAATTACCATCTTTTTCAAAAAGAGCTATATGCCTTCTCAGTTGACATTAGTTAACAGCCAGATATCACCGTAACAAAGATATAAGAAAATTCGTTTGGTTTCTCCTTCATAAATATACACCTAACCCCCCTCTCCTCTGTTGATGTCACACTCTTTTTATATCTGCGAGCAATGTGATTGTTTCTTGTCTATTTCGATACTGGGCATTAGCAGGTGGATCTTTGCCGTCCATATTGCTTATTAGTACTGCTCGAATGTTTTTTACCATTGCCAGCAGGCAAGAGCTTACAGTCACATTCCCGTTTTAATGCTACCACCTTCTATTTTCAAAGAAAAAAAAATTGAATTCGTTTGAGGATAAATTAAAAAATATCGCCAATAAAATGGGAAAATATAATCAAAATAATTAATTAGTAGATATTGTCAGATTGATCTTCTAACCTAGACAATATTATATTCATTTCAGCAATATAATTATAATATACTTTTTGTCTATGAATTGATACCATCCAAATTATAATTGTAATTATAAGGTCGATGGTGAACAATAATAATAGAATTAATGGATAAATGTATGAAAATGTTGCTTGAAAAATCGATAAAAACAAAGAAATCAAAAATCCAATAAATATTAATGTTAAAAAGATCCACCAAAATTTGGATAACTTGACCTTTTGGTAGCCACACATTAATATTTTATATATTTTATTAACAATAAAAGCAGATGCATGATGTTCAGTATTAACTTGAGTTTGTTCTAGAGCTCATAGAAACATAACAAACCATTTAATTCTAATATTGCCTCAACGGCGTTGTGGTCAGAATAGTTGATTTTATTGACGCAGTCGTAGGTGAACGAAATGGAATAAGAGACACATTTTAATGAATCTCCGTGTAATATATAATCGATTCTACGAGGTGGATCAGTATCTTTTCCACAATAAATATTGTCGGGATCATTTGTTGTACAGACAACCTTCTACCAATAATGTATATTGTTTATTACAGTATTTTTATTTTTTTCAAATGAATCATGAAGAATGCAGTGGGATATAAGATATTGGAAGGCGTATTCGTTTGCCTCGGTATTCAAATCACCCGCGACTATTAAAGGTTGATCAGGGTCGGTTAATTTTTTTATAATTGTACTCAGAAATAACATTTGGAGAGTCCTGATTTCAGTATTAGGAGAGAATTCATATCTAGCATTTACCTACAGAATAATTAAACGAAGAAAAAACATGAGTATTTATCACAGTTATTAGTTTTGAAGAATGCTTGAGTTCGTATAATGCTATTCCCTTTCCAGCGTACCAGTCCCCACCTAAATCAAATGGAGTACCCTGGTCAGGGTACAAAAAAAAGATTGAATTTTGTATGAAATATTTTGAAATAATCGCCAATCCACTACCAATGAAGCCACTTGGTAAATAATAAAAAAAAACCTGTAGAAATAATGGCAAAATCTATTTATTTTTTTAAATTTCTTGTAGATTAAATCCATTTGGTATTGACAGAAAATCTTAATTTATCCCTCCAATTATACATTTAAAAAAAATATATGGCTTAACGTTTTATGGAATTATTTCTGTTTAATTTGACAAGAGGTATTAACTTAAGAATTGTGGCATAATAATTTACCAATGCCTAATTAAGAGAGCAGAGGGGGAATAAACGGGATGACAGATACAGGATATAACTTGGGTGTTGAATTTAGGAACCATATACCATTTTTTAACGGCTGGGTGCCTAAAAGCACACTGTGATCTTTTAATCGAAGATCCCCCCCTGTCCAGCTGGTGTTACCCAACTGAAAGATAGTTACAAATGTGAAGAAAAGTCTGTGTAATAGTTTCCTTACTAAACCTCATACTATATCCCTCCTCTAAAGGCGCCATACCACTGATGCATTGACTGTCGATGAACGCTAAATCCCACAGTTAAACACATTCAATAAATAGCTTGCAGAACTTAGGTAGTTAGCTCAATCTTTATTTCTATACCTGTGCTGACACCTATATTCTCGCTGCATCCATATCAAACTATTATTATTAAGTATGAAATCGTGTATCAGTGGGAACTGAATCAGAGATGGATATTATAAACTTACTTAAAGTGGAATGCTGAAATATTTCAAAAAGCATTAATTGCAGTAAAGCTTTTAAATACAATTTATTATTCTGAATATATCGTTTAAAAAAATAGTGTCCTTTTGCAACTTTGTTGTTCAATATTAATAATGGTGCAAGGAAGCTTAGAAAAGATAGGAAGTAAACGTTTTCTTACATCAGTAAATTAAAGACGGAAAATAATGACAAATTTTTGAATTAAATCATCACATTTAAGAAAAAAGTTCGTATTTTCCATTCAAATTGCAATAATAGAGAAAACTTCAACTAATAATTATGCCATAAGTATTTATCAAAGAAAGAGTTTTAATTATATAAAAATATACAATTAATGTTGATATTTTCCGTGAAGAAGTATTTTGAGAATAATCGATATTTAATCCAGTTAATTTATTCAAGTTCTTTTTTTTGTTTTTATATTTATTCGGTATATTTTGAACAATTTCGGAAATGTAATTGAAAATCTAATTCTGTCATTCAATAACAAAATATGTGTCTTTATTAAAAGTTTAGTATTGGATACAAATTAAAGTCCTTTCGCGAAAAATATATAATTATAATACAACTTCTAATTATCAATAAAGGTTAGATATCTGATAATTGAGTGAAGTTCAACTCTGTTCGATTTTAGGGTAGCGTCCGTGCGAATGTAAGATAAACAATGATAAATTTAATTTTTCTTATTATAATCAGTGTCAAGACAAAAACACGATCTTATGAATATGAGACCGAATCTAATGAGCAAAACAGCAATGAGGATACCAGGCATGCAAACTACGGTTTAAAAAATGTATATTCGTTTATTTCGATAATGGCTGAAATCTAAGTTGATCCAAGCAAGAATTTGATATTCAAGTCAACGAGATTTTTTTATTAATCAATAAAATAAAAATGAGGGAAAATCAAGTCATTATGACTATTAGCATCAAAATAAAAAAATAGCAATCGCAACTTATGAATGTATTGGTATAATTTAAAGATTTTCAATATGAAGTTATAAAATAAAGGAAGATATTATATTAAATAAGAATTGAAACTCATTTTGGGATAATGAGAAATAAATAGAATTTTGTCATAAGATATAAAAAGGCTAACAAAAATATTCATTCAGTTACATACTACGGATTCCCACTAACCCACCCCCTCTTTTGTTATGTCTTGTTTTAGGGCTTAACTTAGTTTTACTTTTTTGTATATATTGTATAGTTTCCATGATAAAATACTGCACGCTAGTAATAATAATAGTAAAAGCAAAGTCATACTTTAATTTTACCCATGGGAAAAATTGAAGAATCGTTTTGTTTTTTTCCGAATTATTATTGATAAACGGAATATTACATGTTGAGTAGGTATTCATAAAATTTATATGGTTAAGAATTATTTTCTTAAAACAAGAAAAAGTTGTGGAAGCCGAATCATATAGATGGTGGGCTTACAAGTCGAATAGAGTAGGTTCTACTCTCACCACAGCTAGAATTTTTCATAACAACAAAATGTGTGGAATATTGTGTTAGTTGGTGTTTTTCCCTGTTGTGAGAATGTTGGTAGACTGTAAAAAAGGTATGT
>SGJC01000683.1:0-12256 GCA_009887335.1 Henneguya salminicola
TAAAAGTGCAATTATTCCTGTACAAAATATAAAGATACTTATCCTTTAATCTAATCATTTTCTAACCATGCAAGTCGCTTTCAATATTATCCTTAAAATGTAAGTATCTTAAATATTAAGAACTAACACAAATATCAATTATTTTTAGTCGGACAATAATAATATTGTTGAAGAAAAATAATATTTAATCATACTTAAATGTTAGCTTTCTTTTTAAATAATGTATTAATAAACTTAATATTATTCTATCGTATTTTCAACAAAAAAGCTATATAAACTGCAAAAGCTGCAATAAAAATTTCGAGGCAATTCATAACATTTATAAAAACAATTGAAATTACTTACAATTAATGTGCTCATAATATTTCCGTTTGCGTTAAAATAATTCAAATTTAATTCTTTTATAATTTCATACAATCTATCTGCGTTTGAAACAAAGCAATAGCCATTGATATAAATCCAATTTTGTAATGACGGTCGAATTTTATGAAAGATTATATATTTTTTCCTTTCCCTAAAGCAAAAAGGCTAAGCTTTCTCTTTGATTTAAATTATGTCGGATGTGGCTTGCAGTCTCGCCACACGTTTAATAGCAACATATTATTCGTCGTTTGCGAATATTTTTTAGACTTTATATATAAAATTTCAAATTATTAAAAATATATATATTATAAAAAATCATATTTGAAATATGTCGAGCAGCATCGTCTATTATATACTAGAAATAAGTTTATTATCTTTATATATTATCGAATAGATTTAGAAGGCAGTTTCAGGGTCTAAAATTATAATGAACTTTGTGTATTGTTTCAACATAATGATTTTGAGTTAGAAAATTTGACAGCTAGTAATAAAACATATATAGTGTAAAACTTGTTTTCTTTAAGAAACATTACTATAAATTTAATAAAAACAAATATATAATCAAAATGTTCAATTTCAGATTATTATTCTACTGTTACAATTATTATTTCATTCAGACAATGATTTATTTATCTTTAATGATAAAAGTTTCATCAAATACGCTCAAAAACAATAATTAAGATTATAATCTCTTTATGATATTGTATATTCTCGCATATGAATTGTGAAAAAAAAGTACATTATTTTAAAAATTTTTTAATTCCGGTATTTGTTGAATAACTCGAATTTTTTAATTAGATTTTATAATTAAAATATTATTTCATATTCTTATTCAAAATTTATCGAATTAATTATATTTTTTCACATGATTTGAATATAAATCATTTAAATAAATAGTAGTCTACTTCATACACGGTCGATATTTATTGCATCATCAGACTTTAAAAAAAAATGGTATAATTTTTACATAAAATACAAAATATTTTAATTAAGCTTTTAAAATAATAAAATAGGTCAAATATTTGTTAATAATCTAACTGTATAATAGAATAGAAGTAAATAAAACGATCTTAATTAAATCAATTTTTAAAAGATTTAATGTCGTTGCCGATAAATCTCACTATTGTTAAGTAGTAAATTGACAATCTTAACAATTTCTCTATCCATTGATAAATATATTGCACATAAATTATTTACCTCCACACAATGGAGTTAGTTTTTTAGTTTTTTGCCGATTAACTCGGTCATTAATGATTAATTTTACGGCCATTCTTTTTTTAATATATAGTCTGATAACCATACACCGTTTTTGGGTTATTTTATCAAAAAATTAAATATAATTCTTTTCTATTTTTTTAGTCAGTAGATTAAATATAAAATTGACTATCTTGATAATATAGCAAGATATAGTTCTTCTTTCAATGTATGGTTTTATTTGCACCCCCAGAAATAGCTGGCAGGGCGTTACGTGAATAATACATGTTAAACTTACTCTACAATCTTAAGCGATCAATACGTCCGTAAATAAATACGATATATAGGTACTTGTGACTTTATTTTTTTTTAGCGGGCGTATAAATGGAATCTATATACATATTGTATTTAGTTTTGAAAGATTTATTAAAGTAATTAATTATTTTTTAATTGAGGAGTTATTCCTTTGTTTGTTTTAGACATATGGAAATTCTAAATAAAATGTTATATTTCGTTTAATTTTTATTTTTTCTATTATTAAGATGTTAAATAAAATAAATTTACTGACTTATTATCAATAGAAGATAAGGGGCAACAATAGTCGTATTTTGAATTTCTCTTGAGGACTCATTAAATTAATAAAATTTATTTTTTTATGTACTATAAACTTTTATTTAATGACAAATTTATATATTATTGTTTCATATTTTTCTCATCAATTAAAGAATATTTACATTAAAATATCCCTTAAATAATATTTCAACGTTTAAATTCCATCAAATCATTATTGAATATAACGATTTAATATATTACGTTTAAGATGTTATTAAATTTTATATTAAATTATATTTAATTGTAATTTTGTTACCTATTGAAAATATTTAACGACAAATGTTATTTGATTTTATTACTTCCTTAAATAAACTTTTGCAATTTATAAAAATAGATATGTCTGATATCCTACATTATTAAAAAATTTTTATTGGGCATTCAGTTTTAATTGGAATATTACAAAATACATAAATTAGAATTATTTTAAAAATAATTGCTATTTTTTTAATCTGTCTATTAAGCGAATCTAAGGAGGGTTTTGAATAAGTTATAAATTACAAGTAATAAAATCACAATTTTTGTAAGGATACATAAATTTATACTGCAAAATAAATTAAAAACTTTTTGAAAAAAATAGGGGACAACAAAATGAATGTGAGTCCTGATTTATCTCTAGGTGGGAGTAACAATTATATTCCTGATAAAGTATTTATATTCTTTACTCTTTTTTTTCAACAATAAATCAAAAAAGGCACCTGTTGCTTTTTTATTGAAATACATTATAATTCGGTTCATCCGGATTTTCGTGAATTCCGGAAGACGGTGGAATCTTAAGGTCCCCTGTATATTTGTTATCTTTAATCCGGTTTTTTCTTTTTTTTTATATACAATTATTTTTATTGATTCAAAACGCTACAGAACTGAAATTCAACTAAAATTAATATTTAAAATTATATCTTATTCAGAAGCTCACCATTAAGTAAAAAAAATTGAAATCGACAATTATTTTTAACTAAAGCAGCAAAAATTGAGCGATATTTTAAGAAAGCCGGAAAATATTGAAGAAAAATATCAAAATGAATTCATATCAGGAAAAGTGATAAGAATAAAAAAATCAAAATATGCAACGACTCGCATTGCTTTGTTGCCTTAGATTTCTGCTATAAGAACGGATAGACCAGATTTGTCAAAAGAACAGATATATTGAGATACCAAGCAACCAAATTAGCTATAAATTTATGGGAGAATGGGGATGAACGAGGAAGTCGACATTAGTTGGATTTGTGGGAAAGCAAAACACATGTTTGCTTTAAAAACAATGACCGGAGAAAGTTCTTTTATGTCTGCTGGGTTTGTCCATCTCTAAAAAGAAGTTATCAGTAAATAGATTTATAAAAAAATATTCAGCCGAATATATTCTTAATTTGGATGAATGTGGGTTATTTTGGTTTTTAGCACCGAAAAAAAACTTTGGCATTCAAAAGATAGAGTGTTCAAGGCAGCTAAAATATAAAATTGAGGATCACTGTTCTAAATGGTATTAGCCTGTCATCAAAGAAGTTTGCGCTTTAGGTGATCGGAAGATATGCAATACCACGACGCTTTGAAAAAATTTCCTGCATATTCCATCATATATCAAGTACACCGATAAGCTTGAATGACAAGCGATGTTTTCACGGAATTCGTAAGCTCGATTGACAGGGAAATGAGAAATCAAAATCGCAAAGTGGCGCATATTCACAATCGAAGTCAGCACATCTAAAAATTACGAGATTAAAAAATTTTATATTGTATTTCCTTCCAACAAATACCACATCTAAAACACAACCCTTTGATGCAGAGATCATCAATCCAATGAAATACCAGTATAAGAAACCCTTCTTGTAAGGCATGAGGTTCTGTTATGAAAATATATTTGATTTCGCTTTCAATCTACTGGAAGCTTTGAATCTCATAAAATTATCCTGGGATGCCTTATCCAAAAAGGTGGTTGCGATTGTTTTCGAATTTTTTTTGCCTCAGACACAAAGAATGAAATCACTGAAGTCAACGATGATCAGCAGGACGTTGAAAATTTATTTGATCAATTAAAATCATTTGTTAAAGGGTCTGACGATGTCACTTTAAGGTCCTCTACAGAGGCTGATAACAACATATCCACAACAGCTGGTATTTAAGAGGCTGAAATTTTTGAGATGTTTAAGCCATCTAACAAAAATGAAGACAAGGAATTAGATTGTTTAAATTTCGATAGAGGCCTCCTAACAAGCAATGCCGGCTTTAAACACTATTCATTATTTTTTAAAAACTCATGAAGGTTTTAGAAGCATCTCCTCCAGATTGAGCGTTTTAAAGATGATCTTAGTTTACATATTTCTAAAGTAATGAAGATACACAAATAAAATATTTTTTTTTAAATCCGTAAAAACTATTTTTTTTTTATTTGAATTCATGAATTGTTTGCCAATTTGTAAGTATTTAGAGATTTAAAAAAAAATTATATATTTTTGGAAGTTTTAGTACGAAATAAATCAATTCCGGTAAATCTGATATTTTTTCAATCCGGTTAAAAGCTGCCGGTCCAGAGGCTACCGGATTAAGCGAATTATACTTTATGTCGTATTTTTTAAATGTTAATATGATTCAAAGTTAAATATATTTTAAGCAGATTTCCTCCATTTATCGTTTCAACTTCTTTTTTTGTGAATATTTAAAAACTTTAGAGTTACACACATCATATATTTTGCAATTTTTTGTCACGTGTACTTTTTATTATTATTAATAGTCAAATAATTATTAATGCACTATAACAATATAACAAATTTATATAAAATACGTTATTTCCTTGGAATAAATTTTCATACGCTGTAATTTTATAATTATTCATAAAACCGATTACAAATATTTTCGTTGTTATAATGTAAAAAAATATACCTTCGAAACTATTAGCAAATAAAAAGTGCATATGGACATTAAAAAATTTCTTTTGACGCAGCGGAGTGTTAATAGATATTAATTTTTTTTTAATTAACAAACTTGATGAGATGGAAAAGCCAACCTTTCCTTTCGAAATTATTATAGGATTCTTAAGAATACTCAATATCTATCATTTAATATGAATATATCGTATATTCTATTGATGATTAATACATTTTTTTTGACAAAAAATGTTTGTCTGTTTAATAACATATATATTATATCAGGTTAGGGTCGTTCAGTACTGGTTAAACAAAAATATTTTTTCATTTTATATTGTTATTTAAATTCATGTTTATTTTGCGATAATTTTCTTTATATTATTTTTATTTTAAAAACTAGATCTGTATTTTTTATATCAAACATTGATATTAAATTACATTAAAAATGACAACTTATAATGGTTTTCACAATATCATATATGACACAATTGAATTGTAAGCAGAAATAAACTAAAATAAAGCAAAGTATTGGCAGCTGGCTCTCCTTTTTATTCATTAATTTTTATTTTATATTTTCTTTCATTATATTTACGTAATAATCATTACGGTGATGACAAAGCTGGAATCCGCATACAAAAGATTATTTTTTATTGATAATATTTTTCTCTGCACAAACAATCGTTCGGCAATCTTTGTTGCATGCAAATTGAAATAAAAAAAAGGATAGAAAATAGAGAAAAAATTAAATTTCCAAATATACATAAAAAATAAAATATTTAATATTTTGATAAATAAAACTAAATTTACCTATAAATATAAATAAGCCTTGCATTATACAACGATATTTTGTATTTATAAGCTTTAAAATTTTATTCAATGTTTGAGTGGTTTAAAGGGATATTAATATAATTGTATTCAAACAAATGTAACATAATAAACATTCTAGTAATTTACAATTATTAAAATTTTGTGAAGAATTATCTTATTTTAGAAATTTATATATTAATATCTATGACCTTAAGTTAATACGAGAGTGAATGTTTAAGATATCTTTATTTATTCAATTATAAATAAAATTAAAAAATATTTGCCTATCATAACAAAATATTTACACAATAAATTTAATGAACTAACATTCTTTTAACCTGTTCCATTGATAAAATTTTAACATTATAAATAAAAGAATCCTTTATAATTATATTTTAACATTCTGAATTTTTTTAAATAAGTAAGGATTAACTGAGTATTCATACATTTTATCTATATCATGCGCAAGAGTATAAGTGTAGCAAAGGTTTATGATGACATACTTGTGTTTATATTTGATTATTTATACTTCAATGTATAATGAAGTTTATTCCGTAAAGGTAAATAAAACTCCTTTCAAAATATTATTTGTTAAACCTTTATAATTAACTCAATTAATTTTAAGTAACCAAGTATATTTTAAAATATTTTCAATAAATTTTTTTATCCTGTAAAATATTATGTAACATTTAGGAAATTAATATTGATCGATGTTTTTTTTTATTCGTTAATTTTAATATGAAATTTTTTCAAGAAAATTATTTATTTAAAACCAATATATTTATAATTACATGACTATTTTACCATTACGATTCTAAATCATTTTATATATTTAGGACAAATTTTACTATAAATTGATTTTTTGTTTCTTAATAAATAAAAAAAAATTATATGATTCTTAGAAACTATAAATGCTTACAATAATAAAACAACCGTTTTCACTCTGTGTTACAAAAAACTATATATGGCCTAAAATACAGTCTACATTTTTTTATTTAAGATATGATTATATTAAAGAGACAATAAGATTAAAATAATTAGATTTTGCGAAGCAATATTATTCACAAATTTTACAACGAAAGATAAAATTTCAACGTTCATTGACACAATAATATTATCAATAAGTTAACGATTTTTTTCAACATTAGGAATTCAAAAAGTTAAAATATCTTTATTAATCCCAAAAAATGTATTTATCCCTGTTTTTGTATGGGTTCAGCTGTGCGCTAAGGCTTGAAAAAATAATATTTTATAAATTCAGTTTAAATAAGTTATTTATCAGACACAAAGCCCTCAAAATATGCAAATAATATTTATTTGTGAAAAAAATAAATATATAAAATTTCTAAAATAAGTTTTATATATATTATAAATTATATTTTCTTATTTTTTAACAAAAATATTTGATCAAATTTTGATAATCCGCTTCATTGCTGAAATCAACCGAGATTTCGGCATAAAATTTTGATAGTTATAACTAAAAAAAAAATTTCACGGTATGAAAAACTATCCCACTCCATTTTTGCTGTAATATCCTATTTTTATTTGACCTCGCCAATGCTACTCGAGTCCTCTACGTTTTAAACCATATGCGTTTTGGTAAGTCAGCAGCACATATATAGGCCACGGTATAAAATATTTATATCTGTATTAAAAAATACCCACCATAAGCAACTGAGAACCCAAATGTCGGCTAACCAAGATTTGAGCATTAATCTTCAAAGGTCATGAAGACATATTTTCTAGCTTCTTTTGTATTTTGTTAATCTACAAACAATATATATTTTGCATTTTTGTATATATTTTTGAAATATATTAAAATTCAGCCATACAAAAATTGTAGATTTATTTTTATATTCAATTACTTGATTAATTTAAAATTAAATACATTTTTAACATAAGCTTAAAAGAGGTAAATATTTAGCTAGTTTCAAAATAGATAACATATTTATGTCCAAAGAGTTGAGATACAGGATAATACAATGGCATCGATATTAAATTGGCAACTTGAAAATTATATCTATACGCGTTCAGCTGCCTTTGTAAGAATGCAGAGCCACGAAATTTGTTAGATTAAGACGCCCGCTCAATATGTGTGATTTTCGTATCAATTGAAAATTAAAGCGACCGCCTTTCTATTAATTATAAAGGACAATTCTAGAAATTAAAAATTTAGAGAGAATGTAAAAATTTTCTCATTTAGCGCATAAAACTGATTATTTTATAATAGACTATTAATTACTCAAACTTCAGATTATAATTATATTAACCAATTTAAAATTATGTGTTTTTGTAATTAAATAAATTAAAAATAATTAAATGAATATTTAATAATACACCAAAAATTTTTTTGTATTATAAAGGCTTTCCAGTTGTTATTTTTATACTGTCTTCGCCAAATCAAATACCACGACTAAGTTATATTTTTTTAGAGATTCTATTTTATTGTGCCCTTAGTGACTTTAAATAAATTATTCAGGTCCCTGACAGTATTTGCATTCGTGCTATCAGTAGATTTTCACGGATTCGCTGAATTTTTAACTGTATGAGGGTCATAAGCCGATTCTTCAGATAAACTATTGACTGTCAATGTCATTATAAAAAATACATCAATCTTAAATGTACAGAGCCATACAATTGTTTACTGTTTCATTAGATCGGTCTTTTTATTAAATTAAGAAAATTTTTGCTCTTTAGATAATTTTTTAGTAAATTTTATATACAATTGCCATTTTTTTCCAATACCTTTCCACAATTTCATAATAGTAATATTCAAAAAAAAAATTGCATAAAAATAATATAATTATAATATAAATTTAAGAATCATTTGTGAATTTATTATCTTACAATTATTATCACATTAGAAATTACATCAATACACAGCTCTTACTGTGAAGTACAAAGGTAAAATGAATGAAAGAGCTAGTCAAATGTAATATTATCGTAATCTTATATTTAGGAGCAGTAAGGATCTGACAGTTACAGAGAACACAGACAATGGACGTAAATTAAGAAATTTCAAAAATTTTTTTGATATCGATGCTATTAATGCGAATTCATTAATACATCAAGCTTTTATTTATGAATATACATATAAATTGGTAAGTATATCATTTTTTTAAATTTAATTACATAATGTAGGCATTCAAGGCTCGTAATCAATAGGAATTTGTTACATATATTATCTTAGAAATATAAAGCTAGAGAACTAAATTTCTATGCTAGAATACTGCAAGAATTACTAAATAAGATAATTTTTTTTAAATATATTTGGGGGGATTATTAAAAAAATTCTATTTTAAAAAGTTTATTTCGTTAAATTTTATTTGTATTAAGATCAGTTTATATTTAAGAAGATAATATATTTCACTTAAATTAGATAAAATGAATAAGATACATCCGTAATTTATCATAGAAATCTTATTTCTGACAGTCATAATGTTTTTGTGGTAAAAATATTTTCGAATTAACAATATAAACTACACGCCCTAAATATAATTATCAAAAAACATGTCATCTATTCAGTGTCTTTTATAAAATAATTTCGCTTCCAATTATATTAATAAATTCAAAGCTTATTGTGTAAAATTATTTAAATGTTGACACTATTGTAAAAGTTTTTAATGGGGCCCTGCTATATTTTCAAAAATAAATTTTTTCAAACACATAAAAGATAAAAGGATTCATCGAAATAAACATTGAGAAGGGGCGATTTAATATTAAATGTGTAAAAAAAATATTAATAAATTGTCATGTCGGAATTTTATATTATATGACTTAATACAATAAAAATAAAGTTTTTTATATCGTTCTTAATTATTTACATATTTTTTATTTATATTCTCTACTTTTTGGTCAAATAAAAATCACTCTGTACTCTGATGCCTATTTTATTATTATGAAATATTCAGTTGTTTCATGACATTAGCTACTATACAATCTGGAAAAGTCAAGCATTTAATAGTATACCAATGCATTATCTTTCAAACATTTATAAATAAAAATGCATGTATTCGCAACATGTTGATTCAGTATAGATTTTAACGAAAGACTTCGAGTAAATCAATTTTTAATAAAATAAATTAGAAAATACTTTAACATATTTTTTTATGCCAGAAAATTTTAAAAATACAACTTCTTCCTATAGTTGAATTTTTTCATCATTTTTTTTCCTACTTACAACATGGTATAGATTTATTTTATGCTTTTAAACTTGAAAGAAAATAATTGACTCGAATATTTTTTTTTAATTATAATCTAGCAAAAAATAAACTTAAGAAAATAATAAAAATATATAAATTGATTCACATGTATAAATAAATGAAAAATAACTATAACGTCTAATATAAAATAATTTCTATAATTTGTATTATAACTGATAGAATTTAATTCATTCTTTTGCGGCTTGTTTTTCTGTTTGTAATCGAATGTCCTTTCTGAGAGTAAATGATATTCTTAGTGCTAATATTGATGAAATATTTCATGTTTTTTTATATTTTGATTCAATTGAAGTTGAAGTAAGAATAAGGTAAGCTTTATATGATAATTAGAATACTTGATTCTAACCCCTTATATCGTCATTTATATTTATTATATTTATTTACAACGAAGGTAAAAAACAAAAATCTTCGTGTAATTATGAAGTAATTCGTATATAATTTTAAACAGTCATGTTTCGGACAAAATTTTTGATTCGTCAGCTACTTTATATTATACCCCAAAATTATCTTATCCTCCGCCGATGGAAAACTTCACATATCAGTATTCTCTCGTACTTTTGTTTCCCGTTATACCAAACAATGTACATTTTTAATATATTTAGCATAGAAACCAAATATAAAATGGTCTAATATACTTATGAAATATGATGTAAACAATTTTATAACAGGAATTTCGACGCATTATGGCAATACAATTCTGAGCGAATTTGAAAAATATGATTTTTCTAAAAGATATTATCGCGTGGAGCATGAAGATGATTATAGAAAAACAAAGATCGAGCTTGGGTATTTATAAAACAATAATATTCATAGGACAAAATATCATGGCTATAATTCCATATTCTTAAATAAATTATGTCAAACCTTGAACAACAATAAAATTAAATGTGACTATGACGGAAATATTGTATGCACAGATATAACTAAAGTTGACCCACCAAATTGTATTATTGGTAAAAAAAATATTAGATATTTATTTTTAATTTTTATCCAGCTTATTAGATATTAAATAAATTTTAAAATTTTTTAAGTTTATAAAAACTTGTTATTAAAGCTATTATGTTAATTATATAGAAAAAATAATGTTAAATCTTTGTGTAAATGAAGGAAATTTTAGTAGGAATTCTAATATCAATATCGTAAGAATTTATCGAATATTAAAAATAATTAGAATTCAACAAAATCAGGCGTCTGTGTTTGCCCTCCGAGATATAAAGGAAGATTATGTCAATGTATTTATAAATATAATTTTTTAGTTTTAGGTAGTACACACAATAGAATAAGCTGCTTTGCCAATAAAATTATTAATTGCAATGGAGGAGGTATTTAAATAATTTTTTCAAAAGAATGCTATTTTATACGAGATCAAAAAAGATGCAATTGTGATTTGCTTGATTCTGTGGGAAAAAGATGTGAATTTAAGTGCTCAGAATATTGCTCTACAACATGTTGCTTTTTAAGAAAAGTTAATTTTGGCAAAATTAAATTTAAGGATCGAATTATTTGTGATAAATGCGATATTACTAGAGCAAACAAGTATTGTGGTATATTTTAAATTATAATTTTTTGAAATCGTTCATGTTCAATCAATGATCTTATTGATTTCTATCTCCCTTTTGATGATGATATTGATATGCCTTTTGATATATTTTACATTCAGATTCATAAAAATACATAGACTCCGCAAACATTATTTGGTATTCTTTTACTAAAAATAAATAGTTGTCTTCTAATACAAATTCATTTGATATATTACGTCTAAGTATAATTTTATTAAATAAATATTAGACATTAATCAATATCAATTAGACAATGGAACTGATTTATTAATAAGAAAAAAAGAAATAGATGCGTATTCATGACTAGATTTTTGACATCATACATTCAAGATCTCTAATACAACGAATATTTTAAAATATAGATAATTATGAAAATTATATTGAAAATACAAATTTTTCATAATAAAGTAAAACGTTTTCAACTGTATAATAATAAATTTATTCAGACAGTAAAACAGTCCTCCTTTATTAAATTTAATTCTCTCTGTATTTGTTTGATTATTTAATATATTTTCAAACCTTATTGAGTTCTTTTGAATACTCTCTCGTGCATAATGATTTGCTTTTAAGCTCTGCTTGGATTATTTTAGGCCACAAATGGGCGAATTTGCAGACCGTAGCCATACACGAAGAAAAGAAAGTC